>APFE031602825.1:0-15567 GCA_000404065.3 Pinus taeda
GCATAACTGATTACCATACTGAATTTCTAATCAACTCAAAATACTATTTTCATCTACAAATATTATATTCACCAAAGTTGATGAACAATTCAAATAAATAATAACAAAATAAAATTATAACAATCAAATATAAATGTATCTTTTTCATATTTATTATTAAGAAATCACATTCCTTGAATTTTTTTTGGATTTTTAATTTTCAATAACATTTTTAATATGTATTAAGGGGTCACATAAGGGAGGGGTTATATATAATTTTGAAGAAAATTTGGTAATCTTATACTCATAGGGATTAGGGCTAGTGGCCAATAATTAAGTGGAGATGTATGACTTATTGCTAAATTTAATATTGGCTAAATATATGCATCTTCCAAATATCATGATCCTAAGAAATTCTCTCATTACAATTTAACATTTGCATAAAAGTTCTTGACCAAGGAAAAACCACCTTAAACTTAAGCTTTTATTACAAAGAGTATCCAAATTTAGATGACTTCTTGCAAAAATATTTCTAAAATGTCCTTGACATCAGAACTTTGAGATGGATAGTCGAGCCAATTACACTTCTCTTCTCACAATGGGGAAAACGTAAATTAACAAAGCTGAAGGGTGGAAAAGTATACCTTGACCCATCTTTTCCTTCTTCTAAGCATAATCTCATGGTCTGGGAACTAAGTCATAACCAATTATCCCGTTGTATCAAAACATACATTAGTATGTTACCAATAAAATGTAGGAGCTTCTAGTTTGGTGTCGTGGCATTCATGCAACTAGTAACTTAAGTGGCATTCCCACACACTTTGCGTACATGAGGTTGGAGGCTAGCTATTGTTTTTATGGAGTCCGTATTTATGAATTATAATGGCAACACTCAAAGCAAAGCATGTGGTATGACCTCTCTATTGTTTAATTGATGGCTCTCTGTCAACCCAAAGTTCGTAGATTTTCCCTCCTAGGAAAATTTAGGTTTTATTAGTGGTGGAGGAGTTTCATGCAATCCTACAAGCGCCCTAAGGAGGTCTTTTTGTCTCCACCAGGATGCTTGCATAGTTGGATTGATTGCAACATTTTCAAGTGTAGGGAACATATCAGCAATGGTCCTTACTTTTGGCACCTAGGGAGGGTTTTGTTGAACATAATTAGATACAACTAGGCTTCCATAATCATCAGATTTTATCCAACCTCTTCACTCAAGTTTCCTCCTTCGTATGTAGGCTTCTCCTTCCTGCTTGGAAAAATTGTTTCTCCATTTATCCAACCTCTTCACCCAAGCTTCCTCCTTTGTATGTAGGCTTCTCCTTCCTGCTTGGAAAAATTGTTTCTCCTTTCCAATTGATTGTTATTTTCCCCTCTGGACGTCTCAGAGAACTCCCTTATTATCTGAAGTTTTAGTCATTGGCCCTCTGCATCTTTGCTTCCTTTTAACACCTGTATTGTTGCTTCTTGAGGGTATTTTCCTCTGCTCTAGTGTTTGGTGAGTCATATTGGCTACCTGGGTTGGACTCCCCTCAGGTTCTGTAAGTTTCAATGGGTGGCCTATCTCAAGATCGTCGAAAGTGGTTCCATTGAACCCTAATCTATCTATTATGTGTCTTCTACTTCTGTGTTGTTGTCATCCCTTGCTCATGTCCTATTTTCCCTCCTCTCGAGCTACAAAGGTTATTGCAGAAGACGCAAAGGAATTATTGGTTACCTTATCTCTATTGGGCCATAATGTGGGTTAGCGGAAGCAAAAATCCTGGAGCTGGGGGCAGAAATTGGTGTAACAACTATATCCAACAGTTTGAGTCCCTCCAATTGGAAATTCTAAAGACTAATTGGAAACTACAAGAGAAATTGAGGACCACAATCAATCTAATGGAGGATATTCTAGACTTGAAATGTAAGCTCGCTCGTCAAACATATGTGATGAACACTCTTAGTCAGCAAATTGAAGGCTTGCAAGTTCAACTCCCTGCCAAGCAAATTGAAGGTATGCAAGTTCAACTCCCTGCCAAGTAAAGTCAGAATTCGGAAGCAAGCGCTTCTAGTAGACATGTAGGATGATCATTTCCCGACCTCAACTGGTTTACGAAAGAGGATACCCAATCCACTTTTTGATGTAATCTTAATGCAAATGTACTCTTTTGCTTGGTTTATTTTGTAAGCTTTACTTTTTCGGTCATAATGTATCAATAACCTCTCTAGATAATCTTTTTGTGATATCAATATTTTCATCCTAGAAAATCAACTCTCAAATGTATTCATATAACTCATTTTCCAAATATATGTGTTGTCCAAACACAAATTTTATATACATTCTACTCATTTTTGTAAATTAAAAATAATAATAATAATAATAATAAATATCACATACATATAAAAACCACTTATACTAATCGACTCTCAAATGCATACATATAACTCATTTTCCAAATATCTGTATTGTCCATGCACAAAATTTTATATAAATCCTACTCATTTTTTAAATTAAAAAGATAATAATAATAAATATTAGATACATATAAAAACCACCTATACTCAACGTGCACTGTAATGCATGCAACCTATAAACACGTCAATGTTATGAATCATTAATGAATAATTTCCATTCATCGTGAGTTTCTTACGACAAAGGGAAAAAAATATGAAGAAAATCCACCGTCCATGGTAATTATGTGTGAACTACAAGTAGGTCATTGTGGCTGCATGACAATAAGAATCAAGATACTAAAATAAACTCGTCTTTCAACTGTCATTTGTGAAAGGAAATTTCATCATTAAGAAACACTTCCTTCGAGAAATTTTAAGATAAAAAACATTACGTGGCAATTTTTATTTTATTAGAGAAATTTCAATAAACTTGATTCCTAATTTCATAGGAAAGAATTATAAACTACATGGAATTTTTTAAGGTTGGAATTGAAATGTTTCATTTCTATGTTAGGATTTTTTTGATACTCTACTTAATCTTTTTGATACATGTGTATCTAATTTAGGTTAAGTGTCTATTTAAAGTTAGTTTAGAAAACTAGGATTTAATTAATTAATGTATTTTTCTTAGAGCTTTTAGGAGAGAATGATAATTCATATAAATAGGAGAAGATTTGAGAGTATTGGGGAAGGTTTGAGAAGATTATGGA
Organism: Pinus taeda; assembly: GCA_000404065.3. NCBI lineage: Eukaryota > Viridiplantae > Streptophyta > Pinopsida > Pinales > Pinaceae > Pinus > Pinus taeda. Next base: position 3,123 of record APFE031602825.1, read on the forward strand.
TTAGTTAGCTTTTATCTAGGGATAAGGGATTGGATGAGAGATTTTAGGGATTAAAAGAGATATTTTGGGAGTTAGTTTAGGGATCTAGAACCTACCTTGGGTTCTAATCCATTTGTATAAATTAAGGTGAGCCATGAGGCATGTAATATGTAGAAATGTGAAACTGAGTGTGAGGAGTGAGAGGGAAATCATTGGGCCAATTCTCATGTAATTATTTTGTTTACTAATTAATTATTTTCTGAGTTTTTATGTGTATATGCTTGGTGTGTGATCTTCAATTTAGTTTTATTAGACTTTGTGTGATGACCCTATGGTTAGATGTTATTTTACGTGGGTCAAAATTTTGGTATCAGAGCACAAGGTTGGGTTTGCGAAAGAGGTGCCACGAAATGGTAAGTACGTGTTGTCGTGCCGTTATGTATTGAGCACTTTATTGTTGGGTATTCACTGTATTTGAAACGTGGAGCCAAGATGTTGTTCTGTTGTAGCACGTTGTCCATTTTCCCGTCGCCTAATATCCAAAACAATTGTCCTACCACAAAATCATCATTTTCATGGCTATGCTTATTTAATCCTAGGAGCTCCTGAGTTTCTTTAGAAAGAGCTCCCTTTTGTACTATCAACCTTCTAGGAGAAATCGACGAGGGACCAACATTCTTTTGCATAAATCGTTGAAGCTAGGATAAAGAGCCTCCTTCTTCTTCAGACTTCAAAATGTTCAGTTTGTGGGCATGAGAGTTTGTGATGTGCCTTCTATTGAATATTGATCTTTGTTGGAGCATTGTTCGATGTTAAATAGCATTGTTCGAATTATGCACATTGTGTAGAAGACTAACAACGTGTTTATGGAGATCTAATGCATTTCTGCCACACAACTAGACTGTGTGATGTGATGAGATCGACTAAAGAGCCATGGTTCGACTATTTACAATTTCCTGTGGGTGTAGAAGAATTTAGTTTTGTCGTTACTTATTTAGTTGCCATCACAGGAGTTTTCTATGACGGTAAGATAGCGTGAACACACTCCTTTGGTTGGTTTGGAATTATTTAAATTTATACCATCTTTTTGTTGGAAATATTAATCTCAACCACTACCTTAAACACACTATCAACCACCATACTTTCCCAGTTAACTTTTGCAGGTTGCAATTTGTTTGTAGGTGGAAGGACTGAAGTTCTGAGTAGAAGTACAACACTGACCATTTTGCAACACATCAGATAGTTAAAGCACTTAATACTTAGTTGGTAAAATATATATTCAAGCATTTATTGCGCAACTCTTAGCTGCAGTCCACAACCTCTGCAAGTTCAAAAAAATCCTCATTTTGTATAATCGCCCATCCTGTGTCTTAAATATTTTCTTTATCATGAATTAATGAGTCAAAGTAGTATGGTTGGATAAATATGAATGTAAAAGTCTTTTGTATAGTTGAGCAAAAGAGAGGGTGAAAGCCTGTGAGGTAGTGAAGAGAAAATCATGGAGCAATTTATGGTGGGCGTGTGAAAACAAGTTTTATGGAGTTTTACAAACAATTACTCTGCAACCCAGTGAAGCATAGATCACAGTAAGATTTTTTTTATGTTTTTACTTTGAGTAGCAGCCTAATTTATCATGCACATGTATTTACATATGTTTTATAATATGATCCAAAGTTTTGCTTGTTGTGATATGGCTTTAAACCTTCATGAGTCATGAGTAGATTTACCGCAACCATTTGGTTTTTACTCTGTTTTTTCTGCGCATTTAATTTCTGTTTCAATTAAGCCTTTGTCTAGTTGCGATTTGTCAAACTCCTCTCCTCTGCCCCCTATTAAGCCTTTGTCTAGTTGCGATTTGTCAAACTCCTCTTCTCTGCCCCTGTGAAATTTTCTAACTCCTCTTCTCTGCCCCTGTGAAATTTTCTAACGTGGTATCAGAGCAGGTTAAACTTTGCTAGTGTAAAAACAAATGTTTTTACTAGCAATTAAAAATTGTTTTGAGGGCAAAATTTTTGAAATGTATTTACCAACAAGTAGAAAGTTTTTTTTACACTCAGAAATGGAAACATCAAGAACAAGCTTGACTAATCCTTAGATATCTCAGTTTAAAGGCAAAAATTATGATTATTGGGTTGTTACAATGAAGACCCTATTTTCTTCTCAAGACATTTGGGATTTGGTGGAGAATGGTTTTCAAGAACCAACAGATGTAGGAACATACAATGCCTTGTCTCAAGCAAAAAGGGATTTGTTGAGGGACAACAGGAAGAAGGATGCAAAGCCCTCTTCTACATTTTTCAAGTAGTTCATGAAAGTATTTTCCCAAGGGTTGCAGCAACAATGAAGTCCAAGCAAGCACGGAACACCCTCCAGACAACCTACCAAGGCATGACAAAATTGAAGACAACAAAACTGAAAATGTTGAGAAGAGACTTTGAAACACTTTGTATGAAAGAGTCTGAGAATGTAGACTCATTTTTTACACATGTAATTGGACTAGTTACTCAAATCAAGTCTCATGGTGAGACACTTGAGGAAAGGAGAATAGTTGATAAAGTTTTAAGAAGTCTGTCAGCAAGGTTTGATGACATTGTCGTGGCCATAGAAGAGACGAAGGATCTCTCACAGTTCTCAATGGATGAGCTTCATGCATCATTTATTTATCATGAATATATACTTAATATAACAACAAGCTCATCGTTGGAGCATGCCTTCAAGACGCAAGTTTCATTTGGTCAAGGTAGAGACAGAGGAAGATCATATGCTAGGGGAAGAGGAAGAATCCCACACAAAGGTGGAATAAGAAGCCCTTCAAGCTCAATTTGAAGGGGCAGTAATCAAAATCCAAGTCAAGGCCCAAGCCAAAATCAAACACAAGGTCAGAGGTGTGATAAATCTCAAGTCCAATGTTATTACTGTAAGAAGTACGATCATTATGCAAATGAATGTAGAAACAAGCAATATGACGTTAGTAACAAACCAAGTGTAAGTTTCACAAGAGAAAATAAGAACCATGCTAGCATGTTTTTAGCTTGTAATGTAGCACAAGAAAAACAAAATGATATATGGTATCTAGATTCAAGGTGTAACAACCACATGTTAGGAAACATAGAAATGTTTTCCAATCTAGATGAAAGTGTGAAATATGAAGTGACATTAGGCACTGATAGCAAAGTCTCTGTCATGGGCAAAGGAAGAGTTAATATCCTAACAAAGAAGGGGGAGAAGAAATACATCTTAGATGTTTACTTTGTCTTTGGTTTGAAGCATAACCTCATAAGCATTGAACAACTCATTCAAAAGGGCTACAATGTTTTTTTTCAAAAATGATGAGTGCACAATTTGGGACTGGCCTCCAAGCAGACAATTGATTGCAAAGGTTCAGATGAAAAACAATAGAATGTTTCCCCTAAAGATAAGATCAAATTTGAAGGAAGAAGGTGTGCAAGCACAACTTTCAATGAACTCACAAGAGGATGAAAGAAAAGTTGCAGCTGTTACACAAGTGAAATTTCAAGCAGAGGTCAAAAATGAAAATTAGTTATGGCATTTGAGATTTGGTCATCTCAACTTTGGAGGTTTGAATTTGCTGCATAGAAAAGACATGGTGAAGGGGTTGTCGCTGATAGAAAAACCGGAGAACCTATGTGAAGGACGTATCTTGGGCAAGCAACATAGAGACATTTCCAGCAGGAAAGTCAGTAAGGGAAAAGGCACATTTGGAGATTGTCCATTCAGATTTATGTGGACCAATGCAAACACCATCAGTTGGTTCACAACAAAGTGTATTAGTTAAGGAAAACTATTTATGGGCCGAAGCAAGCACCGCATGCACGGTATAGCAGGATAGATGCTTACTTGTTGGACAATGGTTTCGACAAATGTGACGATGAGCCTACTCTCTACATCAAAGAGAGTGATTGTAAGATTCTTATTGTTGTCTTATATGTAGATGATTTGATTTTTATAGGCAGTGATGATTTCCTCATTGCTAAATTCAAAGAAGTCATGAAGAGTGAATTTGAAATCACTGACTTGGGGTTGTTAAGGGATTTTTGGGCATAGAAGTGAAACAAACATAAAATGGAATTTTTATGCCTCAAGCATAGTATGTAGCAGAAATTTTGGAGAGGTTTAATATGCAGAAAAGAAAGCCCGCACCAACTCCAATTGTCATGGGGTTGAAGTTGAGAAAATAAGATTCATGGAGACACACTATGCTGGATATAATGTATGCAATGAGTTTGGTGTTGAGGTTCATGTAGAAACACAAAGAAATACATTGGCAAGCATCGAAAAGGATTCTAAGGTATGTCAATGGGGCAAAACAATATGGTATTTTGTATCCCGCAACATATGATTTTACGCTGGTTGGTTACATTGACAATGATTGGGCAGGAAGTGTCGATGACAGAAAAAACACGTCAGGATATGTTTTTCATTTGGGTTCCGGAGCCATTTCATGGGCCTCCAAGAAGAAACCAATAGTGTCACTGTCAAACAAAGATTCCTAGAGACCACTAGGTTGGATATAATGTATGCAGTGAGTTTGGTGTCGAAGTTTAAGGAGACACACAAGGAAACACATTGGCAAGCATCGAAAAGGATTCTAAGGTATGTCAATGGGACAAAGGAATATGGTATTTTGTATGTCGCAACAAATGATTTTAGGTTGGTTGGTTACACTGACAATGATTGGGCAGGAAGTGTCGATGACAAAAAGAGCATGTCAAGGTATGCTTTTCATTTCGGTTCTGGAGCCATTTCATGGGCCTCCAACAAGCAGTCGATAATGTCATTGTCAACAATAGAAGCTGAATATGTCACCGCAATAGCAGCAATGTGTCAAGCAGTTTGGATGAGAAGGATGTTGAGGGATCTTCGCCACAACCAAGAGGGAACAAAAACTATTTTCTACGACAACACTTCTGCAATTGCATTGTCAAAGAATTTTGTTTTTCACAAGAGGACCAAGCATATTGATGCAAAATATCATTTTATTAGAGAATTGATTAACAATAGAGAAATTGTGTTGCAACACTACAAGTCATAGGAACATTTTACTAATATTTTCACAAAGCCATTGGCATGTGAAAATTTTGTTTATCTCAGGGACTGTTTGGGGATTATAAATGGTGGCAATTGTGATTAAGGGGGGCTCCAACCACCACGTTAAACACACTAACAACAACCATACTTGTCAAATGGATTTTTGCAGGTTGTGATTTTGTTTGCAAGCGAAAGGACTGAAGTTCTGAGCAGAAGTACAATGTTGGCCATTCCGCAACACATTAGATAGTTAACACACTTAATACATAGTTGGTAAAATGTATATTCAAGAATTTACTATGTAACTCTTAGTTGCAGTCCGTAACCTCTGCAAGTTCAAAAAAACCCTCATTTTGTATAATCGCCTATCCCGTGTCTTAAATATTTGCTCTGTCATGAATTAATGAGTCAAAGTTATATAGTTAGATAAATATGAATGTAAAAGTATTTTGTATAGTTGAGTGAGAGAGGGGGTAAAAATATTTTGTAGAGTTGAGCGAGAGAGAGGGTGAAAGTCTCTGAGGTAGTGAAGAGAAAATCATGGAGCGTGAAAACAAGTTTTACAGACAGTTACTCTGCAACCCAGTGCAATGTAAATCACAATAAGATTTTTTGTGTTTTTACTTGGAGCAACAACCTCCAATTTATCATGCGCATGTATTTACATATGTTTTATAATATAATCCAAATTTTGGTTGGTTGCAATATGGATTTAAACCTTCATGAGTAGATTTACCACAACCATTTGGTTTTCACTTTGTTTTGTTGTGCATTTAATTTTTGTTTCAATTAAGCTTCTTCCTGGTTGCAATTTGCGTGCCACAACTGGAGAGTTGACTTGCCGCAACTGTTATTGAGTCAAACTCCTCTCCTTTGCCCCTTAAATTTTTCTCACACTTTGACTATACATCTCTCATTTTTTTCCACATTGTGCTTGTATTCTTAACAACATACAAAGATCATAATTCCACAAGTGGTAGATCATGATAAAGAGTTTATTGGAAACACATGAATTTCAAAGACTTAAAAGGCCTATCATTATTCAAGAATCCAATGATGTTGAGAAATTTCCAAAAGATCCAACCAACCATTTAAGAAAAACAAAGAAGAGAAGGGAAGCAAATTGAAGGTTAGAGAACATATTCGTGGCACTTCCAAAAGAAAATGTTGCTTGGAATTGTGGTCCACTTTTATATTGACGTGAGATCCATAAAACTATTCTATTATTTTCATAAGGATAAAATTTCATAAGTGAATTTTTTTCATGCTTAATGGTGGAATATAATTCATAAATGGATATTAAAAGAGTAGAGAGAAAATGTTCTTTGAATTATATTGAAGTGGATTTTATGGTGGGATAATTAATGTACTAGTATACAGATTGAAGTAAAAGTCTATACGTAATGATGTGAAAAGAGTAGTAAATAGTGTTAAGGTTAAATTCAAATGTTTTTTTTTGGAAAATTTTTGATAAAATCAAAGTTAAAGAGTGAATTTGAAGTCAAGTGGTTAAAAGTCCAATTAAAGTTCGAGAAATCATATTGTATAAAAAGGTGCATTTTTGGTTGTACCCGACACCCAAGGTTATTAATGAAGAATTGATGTCAAATGAAAAGTTTGGAGTCAAAGAGTCGTAAAGTCAAGCCAAAAGTTTGAGTCATTGATTGTAATGAGTGCATGATCGGTAGAGTCCAACACCCAAAGTCTGGTTAAAGTATTGTAAGGACAATTTGAAGAGTTATCGCAGTTGTTGTTTGCAACAAAAGAAGCGGAGGAGCAAATGAGTGCTCATAAAGAAGGTTCAAGTGAAGTGAACTATTGGCCAAGTTCAGAGGAGATAACTTGGTAAATTGTTAGTTCAACTACAACTTACAATGAACAAGGTGAAGTTCATGAAAGAAGATAAAGATGGATTGAGAGAAAAGTCATAGCGATAGCATAACAATTAGCATTGGTGATAACTAGAAAGAAATTGTTGAATTAAAGACATGACTTGACATGATAATGGAGTTGTTACAAAGACAGAGACATGGATGGGTAATAAAGCGAACAATTAAATGGCCAATTAAACAGTTGATGGAAAGAAGATTGAAGCACAAACTCAAAATTTTAGAAGCAAAGAAACTCTAAACGAATATTATATATATATATATATATATATATATATATATATATAATATATATATATAATATATATATTTGTGAACCAGAGCAAGGATCATTGCTTGGTGATAAGGATGATAAATGTATGGATATGTGATAAGGATGATGAATGTATGGATATGTACACCAATAAGCAAATTGAAGAAGACGAGGAAGAGTCAGTGGACAACTTGAAGGATTGCATGCTACATAAGGAAGGGATTTAGGAAGTCATAAGAGAGACCTCCAGGTCACATGATTTTGAAACTAATACTTATTTTGTGTTTGCAGGTAGTGGAAAATTGCAAGAAACCGAGAGTAACCTAGAAATTAAGAAAGCTCAGGAGCCATTGGAGGAACCTATGCAAGTTTGCAAAGGCGTAGATATGGAGGTTGTTGCTGCAAAAATGGATTTTTTAGAGGATTGGTTGGAGAATCCAAAGAACAATTGTGAAGGAAATGAAATGACGATGGACTACAACAATTTCATAGAGGATGTGGACGAGGTTTCAATGAAGAAAATGAAGCTACAAAGTGGTAGCAATAAGGACGACTTTGAGGAGAACAAGTCATTTTCAACAAAGAAGGGGTGATTTTTACCAACAAGAAAGCAAGTTGGACATGGAAATTGAAGAGATTAGAAGATTGATGGTGAAAGTGTCACAAAAGAGACATTGCAGGAAGGATAAAAGATAGCAAAAGCTTGTTGATGACAACAGAACAAGCATACATCAACAAGGAGAAGGGAGAATTGCAACATAAAGTTTGGAAGCATGGAGGACAAGAAAAGATAGCCACAAAACATCAAAAACATAATAGAATAAATGATCAATGACAAACTAAAGTTGTTTGGGATCCAAGATGATTTTTATCATCATATGAAGATTGATGGTTGAGAGACCATGAATTCTTTTTACCTAGGGAGTCTGATGCAGGTGCATCTAACCTAGGTTAAGTGTTTACTTAGGGAGTTAGTTTAGAAAGCTAGGATTTAATTAATTAGTGTATTTTTCCTATATTTTTTAGGAGAGTGATAATTTTTGTAAATAGAAGAAGATTCGAGAGTATTGAGAAAGGTTTGAGAAGATTATGGATTAGTTAGCTCTTATCTAGGGATAAGGGATTGGATGAGAGATTTTGGGGATCAAAAGAGATATTTTGGGAGTTAGTTTGGGGATCTAGAACCTACCTTGGGCTCTAATCCATTTGTATAAATTGAGGTGAGTGATGAGGCATGTAGTATGTAAAAATGTGTCAGCGAGTCTAAGAAATAAAAGGCCAATCATTGGGGCGGTTCTCCTCTAATTATTTTGTTTATTAATTAATCATTTTCTGAATTTTTATGTACATATGCTTGGTGTGTGATCTTTAATTTAATTTTATTAGAACTTATGTGATGACCCTATGGTTAGATATTATTTTACCTGCGTCACTTTCAAGTTCTTGATATCATATGATTTTGAAGGCTGTAGTTCAAATATTTCATCTCTATGTGCGCATTCTCAGATTTCTATACTTAGTCTTTTGATTTCTTACTGCCATATGAATCTTTTATTGTGATATATTGTTGTCACCTAATCCCAATAAATAATACACTATCTTTTTATGTCAAGATTCTATGTGATCAGAAACTCATACAAAATTAATGTTAGCGTTGTTTAGAAGGTCACTGCATTCACAGCATACACGATGCATTTCAATTGAAGAATGCACATAGTACCGTGTAAGTTACTCTGCATTTAGCCTGAACAGGTTTTAGAATATTTGAACATTGAAAACAGTATAAAATATAATACAGAATGATGTTGAAAATTAAATTTTCATAATTGTATAACTTGTAAGTTAACTTGTTTATGGCAGTGCAAGATAAAGATTGTTTAATTTGTAAAATTAGTCTATTTCATGGGTTGAGTTTTTTACCAGCAAAACTTATATACATTTTCAAATTCATTTTAAACAACACAAAAAAATCAAAATTTCCTTAAAAATTATATTGCCATATTCTGTCATCTACTTAGTTAAACTGCCCATCACTATTACCAATACCAAAACCCGATGAAACTGGGTAAACTAATAACAAAACTCGATGAAACTGGGTATTGAAGATAATGGGAAAAAAAACAAAATTCATATAACAAACAGAACCAGAGATCGGATCGCTTATTTGCTTATAAATCCACAAATTAGTGCTTGTGTATGGCAAAAGACTTGAATGCAGAAAGGTGTCGTAATCAAAATGCATGGATTGATGCTTTTGGACACTAACCTTGAACCTTTTTCAATGACGGATTAGAATCTTGCTTCTATTTTGGTGTGCAGTTTTTCAACTTGGCAGCCAGCATGGTGTTCCATTCAATGTTTATACATTCCAACCATTGTTCGCCATTGATTTTCCTATCTCACTTTTTCCATCCATTCTTGTAAGGGATTACTCCAGAGGGATGATCGGTCAGGAAGGGTGAGTTGAGCATTTCATAAGGGAAAAAACATCAAAGTCATTGTAAAATAAAATGTTATAGTCTCTCTATGCATAATTGATTTCCTTCCTTCAATGTTTATCCATTCCAACCATTGTTGACCATAGATTTTCCTACTTCACCTTTGCCATCCATTCTTGTGGATTTCTCAAGAGGGACGATGGACAAAGAAGTGTAGGTTTGGGCATTTCCATAAGGAAAATTAACATCAAGTCTTTGTCAAATAAAACATCATAATCTCTTTATGCAGAATTGATGTCCCATTTAACCAAAGATATTGTTCTGAAATTTATAGATGATTGCAAACATGACTAAATCTCTAAACAGTACATTTGAGAGATCTTGTTATTCACGATATACATATCTTGGGAGACACGAGGCCTTTTACTATCGTATGTACTCGTAAGTACCATATCATACAACACAAACTCACCTGATAGACTCATAGGCTAATAACTACAGAACAAATGGATGCTTAAACTTATAATAGAATGAAATACCATGAACCTTGAAGTTATGAAGGAGAGTTCTCAGCAAAGACTAGTCTGCCGTTTTATAATCTTGATGCCCAAGCCAGCTCTCATCAGGCCCTCTCTTATAGCACTTTCAATCTTTCATGGAGTTACAATTTCTCTTTGCTGAAGACAATTTAATGCTGTCATGCCCTAAAATTGGTGATCTCTGTCATGTCGTCCATTGGTGGTGTTGCTACGATAGGTGTACTGGCAGTGCCGCTAGCTCTTGCAATGGAACTGTTATGTTGAAAATCCTGAATGTAACCCGGGCGAGAAGCAACAGGAATTTCCTCTACATCACCAGTCAGCATTGCGACCACTCTAGACATCGGTGGACGCATTGTAGGCACCGCTTGAGTGCAAAGAAGGGCCACTTCAATCACTCTGAGGACTTCTTCGTTTGAGCGCGTTGATTCTATCTCAGGATCCATCAAATCGAGAGGCCTTACTTGCTCATAAAGATGCCATGTCTGCAATGCCAACAGGCAGTTAGTAATGGCTGGTGTTAAAGTGCATTGATCACATATTTGAAGTTCAGAGTGTACACACCCATTCAAGAAGATAAACCATCTTTTGTGGCAAGCTTGTCTCTGTGTTTCTCCTACCACTCACAAGCTCCAATGCAACTACCCCAAAGCTGAACACGTCTGCCTTTTCTGTAAGATGACCCCGCATAGCATATTCTGGTGACAAATATCCACTTCAAAACAGAAATATATAGTGAGTGGTATTATATCACACATTGCAAAGTGCTTTTCAGAGAGCTATTTACTCGTCACATAATACATGACAGTATAGTTTTGTTTGCTTGGAAAATATTTTTGATTGTAGGTAGGAAAAACTATGACCCGTTGTACTTTAATGAGTTTAGTCAATGCAATTTTAAACCACTGAATAATTTTATGTTTATTAAAATAATGATAAATTAGTTATTTACTGTAATGTTTATAAAAATATTAATTATAGTGATTAATATGTTTACTTTAGAAATTTTAAATTTAAAATTAATCAATAATAATTAGATAGAGAGTAGAGATTTAATTCATAGAATAGGGAATAATTTATAATAGATGTATAAATCAAAAATTAATATTTATCTCTTCAAATTATAATTTTTTTAATAAATTTAATAAAAAGTTAATTAATTAAGAAAAAATCATATCAATAAGTGTTACAATAATAATTAGTATTGGTTCAACATAGTATTGTAACAAAAACTATTTACTAGTATAAATTCATTTTAAGTACCAGCAAAGAGAGATCAATTTTTTTCGTGCAAATTTCTTTTAGAGTGTAAAATTTGGAAAAAAAAATTGTATCTCATGATAGATCCCAATGAATGTGTAGTGGTTATCTATCTCTCTATATATATGATGTGTAATTTTTCATTATTTAAATAGTATTCTTGAATGCTATATAGAGTATATTGTGCACATTAAAATGGTTTTTTTGATATTAATATATTGTTAAGTATAAGTAGTAAAATATTTTATTGATAGTTCACATTGAATTTTTTTTTTATTATGAATGAATTACACATATTCCTCTTATTATTCCTATGAGGAAGCACTTGATATTTTTTATTTTATCTTTTAACTTTCAATTATTTTTTTCCTTGGGATATTGAAGATTTTATTATATACAGCATTAAAAAATTTTCTTTTCTGGTAGATTTTCAAATAGTTTATTAAAATCTTGTGTTGAAATATTTTTGAAAAGTATAAGATTTAAACATCTTACTCACTCATATTTTTTTACTGCTTATCTCATTTTAAAGTTATATGAAATTATATTATCTCATATGGATAACTTACTAAACCAGCATATATGAAATTATATTATCTTATATAGACAACTTACTAAAGCCCTCATATTGGAATGTAGAATGAGCCTTTCAAATGGTTTATTAAAATCTTGCATTGAAATATTTTTGAAAAATATAAGATTTAAACATCTTACTCACTCATATTTTTTTACTTCTTATCTCATTTTAAAGTTATATGAAATTATATTATCTCATATGGATAACTTACTAAATCAGCGTATATGAAATTATATTATCTTATATAGACAACTTACTAAAGCCCTCATATTGGGTTGTACAATGAGCCCCTAAGATCGACAAGTTAATCAACTTCAGATTGATCAAAGCTAAACTTACACGGCCCATACTAAGCTATAGAATAAGCCTCAACAAGTTAAAAATTTCCATAATAAAGTGGGGTGAATCTCCATAGTTAAAAATGATTTTACCTTATATATTAATTTTATATATATATATAT
>APFE031602825.1:15707-25911 GCA_000404065.3 Pinus taeda
TATCAAAATAAACTAATTTATTTATTTATTATAGAAGTGATCAAGCTGCAGACTACTTAGTTCTTTTGAAGAAAAATGATATTTTCTGATAGCTAATGCAATTTCACATGATAATTAAGAAACCAAAATCCAAACTTCCTTACACTGTACCCGCAACTCTGGTGGTGACATGAGTTTTCTTCTCATTGTATAGCTTAGCCAAGCCAAAATCTCCTATCTTAGGGTTGAGAGAATTATCCAACAGAATGTTGCTGGCTTTGATGTCTCGATGAATTATCCAAGTACTGGACTCCTCGTGAAGGTAAGCAAGTCCACGTGCGGTGCCAATACAAACATTGTATCGAATAGGCCAATCCAGCTGTAGCTGATGTTTATTATTACCTGCAACATATATAGCACCATCCTATTTTTTACCATCCAGTGAATAGAAAACGAAATGTACAATTCAGAAAAGCTAATGTAGTTATATATAGCACTGGCCTATTTGTTACTATCTCGTCAGTAGAAAAACGAAATCTTCAATTCAGAAGACTAATGTATGTGTCTATATATATAAGTATATAATTACCAAATAAAGCTTTTTCAAGACTGTTGTTTTCCAAGTACTCATAGACCAAGAGTCGATCATCTGCTTCTAGACAACATCCATACAACTTTACAAGGTTCCTATGTTTCACCGCAGATATTACAGCTACTTCATTTATGAATTCGCGTTTTCCTTGTCTAGATTCAGCAGAGAGTTGCTTCACTGCCACCATTTTACCATCTGAAAGAATGCCCTATTTTAATGCCACAATTTAGAATGTCAGTGGTCAAACAAACTTAAGAGAAAACACAAATAATACAGGAAGAAAAAATAACTGCTTACATAATTCACTTGCATTGTAAACCGTCTTTGAAAAAAGAATGCAACAGATGGAAAGAGTATTAACAGACCTTATAAACTGCACCATATCCTCCCTCGCCTAACTTATTCTCTCTATCAAAATCTCCAGTTGCAGTTCTCATATCCGCATAGCTGAAAATTTTCATCTTTGAACGGATAATTTTTATTGCTGACAAAAAGAAGAAGTCAACATTAAGATGTAACACGTCAATTGTTGCGCCTTGCAACTAAATTAAACCAGAAAATGTTAGGAGAAAACATTGAAGCATCCCCTGCAAGAGTCCTCAAATCTTGTCATTACCTTCGTCTTCCTCAACATTTGTTGCTGCTAGCTTTTGGGCTCTCCTCCGAAGGAAAATAACCAAAAATATGCATATCAAAGCTGCAACAATTCCAATTGTGGTTCCAATCACTATTCCTGTCTTTCTTTTGTCTGTCGAGGGTGGTACAGTGACACCAACAGGGGAGGTGGGAGGCACCCCATCAGCTACATACATTCAAAAATCATAAGTGACAATGCAAGCTGAAACAGACAACGCCTTTCCAGTTTCACGATAGAAAAATAATTTGACAGTTAATATAAGAAACATTTTAATGCAACCATCTTGAGCCTGGTGCAACATGCGCATCCTTGGTAGAATGGTGTCCTGTGCAGAAATTTCTAATTTAATGAAACACACTACCTTTTATACTTACCACGCGTAGCACTTATAGCTGATACTAATGGTCCATAGACTCCTTGGTTTGGAATACAGCAAGTTCCCTTTCCAGCCCAGAAAAAATGAATTTCAAGAAAGTTTGCTGTTACATTGATATTGTAGAAAGGTTTATCAACAGCTGCATTGGAGCCTCCTGCCTCCTTTCGGATGTCAAAATCTGTTAATACTTTCTTCCCCTGCACCATCATTTTCCCAGGAACAAATAAAAAATTTGCTCAAGGCGAAAGATCAGATAACCACAATTTGTTATTAAAAAAGGACGCAATAAAAATATTTCATCGTATATTACAGCAATAACACTTTTAAGATCAATCGTTAACGATACCTGAACATAAACATCAAAAATGCGTCTTCCAACACTATACCAGAGTGGTGTATCTAAAATCACTGTCTCTGCAAACTGTAAATTTACTGTATAGAGTCCATTCACGAGTCCTAAACCATAATATCGAAGTGAACTGGGAGATAATCGTGCTGACTGATACAGTTCTGTATCTAATGTATTTGTAAATTGAGACTGACTGCTCGCTATATAGATTGGATTGTTAGAGTCCATAAAATATCCAGTGTCGCTTACTCCCCAGTTTTCTGTACTGCTAACATAGAATGAGGCAGCATTGAGTGTTTCGTTCTCCTGCTCATAAACAACTCCCCTAGCAGAAGTCTTTGGTATGCCTCCACAATTTATGGCAAAGGAAGAATCTAAAAAAATGACGACCCAACATGTGAATTTGATTGTTTTATATTTAAACAATACTGAGATGTGCATTAATGTCAAAAAAACTATTCTCTGAGCCATCGCAAATACATGTGATGAAATTTATATTTCAGGACTCGAGAAAATGCAATCAGGTCATTTTTAGCTATGCATATGCATTTAAAATTCAAATGTGTGCCTTTATAATTTACTCAGGCCATTTTTAGATGCACTTATGTTTTTAAAATCAAATGTATACCTTTGTGGTTCACTCAGATATCAGTATATAGTAGAGAACTATTAATATTTGGTCATAAAAAAGATAACAAAATAAAATCCAATAATATGAAAATTTAAACTATCCAAAAATAGATTTCCTCTAAATGATCTCATGACCATAAGTTATGACAGATATGCCAACAGGTTGCAAGTCTCGTTGGACAGGAAGACAAATTGTGAAATAGCCTTATGCTAGACAAATAAATGAAATACGTTACTCATATGCACCGTTAGGTTATAGTTTGTTTGGAAACGAGTTTGTAATCTTTGGGGTGCCATAAATGGTTCCTATAATATTATTTACGAAATCATTTCGCAACTGTTTCAAAAAAAATTCCCTATAATTACAAACTCATGAACATAGAGTTAAAACTTAAAAGATTTACTTCATCTTTCAAACCTAAGCCACAAGAACTAACATATATTATGAGAAGTAATGCTTCCTCTGAGCCATCTTAGTATTGTATTTTAAATATTATATTATTAATGTTTGACTTGGTAAAGTCATTTCATGTCTATATTTTTGGGCAAGTACAATTTTGTAAAGGTGGTATTGTTGCCTTTTGAATTTGCATCTCCACGGAACGAAGAGGGAGGTAGTTGACACCTCACCAACCATTTTCTGCACTTTAGGTTGGCTTTACTTCAATCAAGGGGGCTTCCCTAAGATAAGATTGCTAAATAGTAGGCAATGATGGCTCAAAGTGAAATGAAGAATAGTTTCAGCAACAAAAATGTTACAGTATGGAAAGACGAGAAGATGATGGTAGATCAAACCCATTGCTTATCCATTTGACATGGAGTCAAAGGATCAAACTATGAAAGATGCTGTTTACATATGATGAACACATGAAGAGATGAAATAAACAAACTATAATCTTTCTTAATGTGTTAATATGAAATGTGAAACATACTTGGAGAATCATTTGAAAGAGAACCTCAAAATATTGTAGGCATGCTTATCAAATGAAAATGGTAAATTCAAACCAACTCAAACTAGGAAATTTGACCATCACAAAGACATTTCCATCACATAAACATCAAAGGCATTGAAAGGGGAATGAACCACAGTCAAAACACAACTAATATGTAAGTTGCAACAACTTAAATGAAGAATAAAAGTACAAGCTTCCCATTTATTAGCTCTTCAAAGAATATCCTCTTGCAAGTATTTCCATTGACAACATTTAACAATTGAATTCCAATACATACACCTCATAAGATAGAAACTTTAGCTCTAGCCTCTAACATTACTTTCTAGATCTTCAAATAAGCTCAAGGGGGGAAATGATCAAGATGTATGCAAAAACAAAATGAAATATAGACTTAAACAGAAACATAGAGCTACAATGAAAACTGAACTTCAATTCACTAATAAGAAATACTCAAATTGTTTACATGCAGAATGGAAATAATCTAGCTTGGGCGATGGTAGCTTATATCTGAGAAGAGATGTGATGGCTACATGTCTACTGAAGTGTGTTACAATGAGGCTTAAAGGCCCTTTTATTATTGAGAAACAATGGAAAACCTTAAACATCCAAAAACCTAACCCTAGGAGATGAAGCGCCAAAAGTATGAGCCTCGTTGGGATTAGTTGGAAGGCCAACTACCTGGGGTGGTAAGTCGGCCACATGATCTCCATTTGGCATGCACAATAGCTTGTTAGAAAGATCTATCTGAGGACAACAAATTTTCCTAGCAAGCCCCTATCCATGGGTTAAGGGGTTGGTGAGTTTTTCAAGAAAAGGTTGTTTACAGCCTCAAAACGGCTCTGGAAGTTCATGACCCGAAAAACTACCAAAAATAGAAAATTGTGCTAGAATTAATAAACTGAAAGGAAGCAGTGTTGGGGGTCCAAGGGGAATAGGCGGGTGGCCACTAATATCCACCTCGATCAGAAAACCCCATATCCAACCATTCAAATGAAGGAGACAGAAAACCTTTATATAGGCTTAAGTTCAACTCTCTTATACAATAATAATAATATTTGTTCTCCAAGGAAAATATTAGAAAACACTGAAAATATTTACAATAAAATCCTATGTGGGAAAATTATGATAAAAATTCCAATAGAAAATATTGAATACAAGTATCTACATGAATTTAATGGCATATGTCATCTTCCTCAATCTTCTAGCTCATGCAAGGTTCATGCAAACTGTCATTTGTCTTCTCCATGTGCAAGGGCACCCTCCAAGAGTAACCACCTTAAATAAAATAATAAAATGCCAAGTCAAAGTGGTTAGACTAATTTTCAAAAATAGTGTGAAAAATCCAAGTGCAAAACTCCAAAGGTAAGGTAGTCTCTGGACAATATATGAGTGTGAATGCCAAGTGTCTTGACTAGGGTGCTTCTTATAGAAGCCCTTTGACCAAAAACCATATAAAATTGTCCTCTTTAAACTTGTGGGCCCTAGGAACTTGTGCTTTGTATCCACATTAAATCCATCACCATAATAATATATTCTATGCATGCATGTTCCTTTAGAAAGAGATCATTACAGATTATTCATGTATTTCTCATTTTTCGTGTAGCAGGGTCCATCGAAAGTATGCAACATGGGTACTCCTTGGATGGGAAATTAAATTCCACATCTAACGAGTGCTCCCACTCAAAATTTGAGTAAAACCGTAGGGAGATAAATTGAAAATATGACTTGAAAAAGTAGTTTTTTTATTTTTAAAATTTTTTAATCCTTTTACATTTTTACTCCAAAAATGATGAATCATCCCCCATGGTTGACATCATCATCTTGAATCCTATTGGTTCTTATAAAGTTGATTTTGGTTCTACATTTTTGTTTTGAGACCCATTTTTTACCTCAAAATTTCTCTAATTAGTGCACCATAGATATTTGTGCACTCTAGCCAAGTCAACCATGAAGTAACATCAAGAGAACTAAGATGGAGGTCAATGTCACCTCGCTAACACTCCTCTACACTTTATGTTGGCTCTTCTCAAACCAAGGGGGTTTACCTAAGATAGGATTGCTAAATATTAAGAATGATAGCTCAAGGTGAAGTGAAGAGTAGTTTCAGCAAAACAAATGTTGTAGCATGAAAAAACAAGAAAATGATGGTAGATCAAGACTAGTGCCTATCCATTGGGAATGGAGTCAAGGAAACAAACTAAGAATGATTATTTTTACATATGATCAAGGCATGAAAGAGCTGAAAAAAATAAAAATCCTACAATCTTTCTTAATGTGTTAATAAGAAACATAAAATGTACTTGGAGAACATATTGAATGAGAACATCAAAAGATAGCTTATAGATGTGCTTATCAAATGAAAATGGTAAATTATAGCCAACTTGAATTAGGAAATTTGGACATCAAAATGACATTTCCATAAAATAAACATTAAATGTATTGAAAGGGGAATGAACGACCATCAAGGCACTTCTAATGGGTAAGATACAACAACTCAAATGAAGAAGACAACTATAATCTTACCATGTATTTAGCTCTTCAAAGCATATCCTTTTGCAAGCATTTTCATCAGCAACATTTAACAATTGAAGCCACCTCATAGGAGAAAAACCTTAGCTCTAACATTTGTTGGCATTATGATACAGGTGTTGTCCTTGATGGCAACTCACTCAAATGAAAGATCATAGTGCAGCATGTCAACAACAAAGAATTACAGATCAGACTACAAAGAATGACGAAAGAAAGGTATACGCAGGTTCACCTTGACCAAGCTGTATATACACGCAGGTTTACTGAACAAAAGGAGTGTATACGTACACACGCACTTCCACAAAAGGAAAAGTGCGTATATCTTGGGAAAACAAAGTTTTTGGTCCAAGGTATTGGTCCTAAGTAGTTTTGGTCCATGGTATTGAGAAAGACCTAAAACTATATAAGGAGGAGAAGGTCATTAGGCCAATGTGTGCAAGGATTTGAATATCTCATGAAGTGTTAGATCATATATGCAGGTTAAGAAGCTTCTAACAGTTTGCTTGATCTGATCTAAGGATGCACCAATATGGCTGATGAAGGTTGATGGACCGGATCATAAAGGCTTAAGAGTATTATCATTATGTGGTTTGATTTTGAACAGTCTAGATCTGAATACTGACGCATGTTTTATTCTGTAAATGTGATGATCTGAGTATGACTGAAGTCTAGAATAGTTGTGATGTTTTAAGTTAGCATTTACAAATCTGTACGCAGGTTCTCTTTAGTAAAAGAGCGCATACACACTGGTTCAACATATCAAAGTAGCATATGCATCTTAAATTTGAATTTGCAGATCTGTACATTGTTTCCCTTTGGTAAAAGTGTGTATACACGCTGGTTTGACACATGGAAGTAGCGTATACCTTATGAAGTATGATGTTTAGAAGTTTCAGTTGTTTCTGTTTGCTGTTGCAGAGTTCTGGGTTCTGTTTTGTGTTCTGGTGACTGTATTCTGGTGATAGTGCGCTGAATGATCATATTGATTGATTATAATTTGCTTCAGTGATGATGGGTTGTCGAGTGATTGATTGATTAAGTTGCGGTTGATTCAGAAAGTGATGATTGAGTTTCAGTGATTGGTTGATGCAGATGTATTTGATGGTTGTATCGCAGTTATGATTTTCTGAGTTTCAATGTTGTTGATGGGTCCAGTGTGAAAATTGGATGAAATGAGGCCTTCATGTGTATTGTTGTGTACCAGGAGCATCCAGTTTGGAAATTTATGAAACGTGGTCCCTGATGGAAGAGTGGATTTTTCTGTAGGCTGGCACCTACGTACTAGTAAACATATTGGCTAGTACAAGAGCTAGGGGGTTGTAGCTCCCTTCCAGTAGTAGCTGAAGAACGAGTGAAGGTTGTAGCCTTCCGCAGGTGGGTGCCTACGTACTGGAATGAGTTTGCACCAGTACAAAATTGTAAACAGATTTTCTTATTATTAAAAAGAAGACAGAGACAACAATAGCAGGTAGTTTTTACCCACATTGGGTTTCCACCTTATATCTCGGTGTTCATGTGTGTTGCTTATGTGTGATGTGTTATTCTGCTTTTACTGCACTATCTAATAAATCTCTGATATACTAGTTTAAGCTCAATACATGATAAATTGTCTAAATCAAAAGTTCTCTGCATATACGCTGGTTGCTTTAAGTACAGTCGCGTGTACACGCTAGTTCACTTCACTGAAGTAGCATATATAAATCTGTTTGGGAAATAAAATTGTTAGATCTGATAATACTGATTCACCCCCCTCTCAATATTATTTCCAACAACATTATGTTCTAGATCTCCAACTAAGATCAAGAGGAAAAATCCCCAAATCCAACCATGCAAATGAAGGAGAGTGTAAACCCTTATATAGGTTTAATCTCAATTATTTTTACAACAACATACTAGTTTGTTTATTTTGTTTTCCAAGGAAAACATTAGAAAACACTAAAAATATTTTACAATAAAAGTTAAGAGGGGAAATTAAGAAAAAATCCCATAGAAAATACTAAATACAAGCTTCTAAATGAATTTAATGCCACATGTTATCTTCTTCAATCTTATAGCTCAGAAAAGGTGCATGCGAATTATCACTTGTCTTCTCCATGTCCAAGGCCATTCTCCAGGACTAACTACCTTAAATAGTACAATAAAATTCCAAGTCAAAGTGGTAGGATGAATTTCCAAAAATAATGTGAAAACGCCAAGTGTAAAACTCCTATGATTAGGATTCTCTCCAACATATGAGTGTGAATGTCAAGTGTCTTAACTAAGGTGCCTCTTCTACAAACCTTTTGACAAAAAGCAATATAAAATGTCCTCTTTAAACTTGTGCACCCTAGGAACTTGTGCTTTGTGTCTACATTAAATCCACCACCATAATAAAGTATTCCATGAATGCATATACCCTTGAAGAGAGAAACATTAGAAAAATTTGAAGTCTAAAATGGGTCTCCTAAGGAATATTATAAAATAATAATGGAAATAATAAAATAAGTTTAGATTACATCATCAAATTTTAGAGGGAAAAAACAAAAAACTATTTTCTCAACTCATATTTTCGACTTATCTTCATATGGTTTTACTCAAATTTCGAGCCTGAACACTTGTTGGATGCAAAATTTAATTCCTCATCTAAGGAGTACCCATCTTGCATACTTTCGATGGACTCTACTATAAAAAATGAGAAATACATGTAAAACGTGATTGCAATCATGATTTTCATGTATTTCTTATTTTCCGTGTAATACAACCCATCAAAAGTATGCAACATGGGCACTCCTTGGATGAGGAATTAAATTATGCATCCAATGAGTGCTTCTACTTGAAATTTGAATAAAATAGCAGGGAGATAAGTTGAAAATACAAGTTGAAAAGTAGTTTTTTTAATTTTTAATTTATTTTACCTTTTACTCCAAAAATGAATGGTGAATCATCTCCCATGGTTGACATCATCATCTTGAATCCTATTGGTTCTTATAAAGTTGATTGTACATTTTTGTTTTGAGGCCTATTTTAGACCTCAAAATTTCTCTAAATGTTAGTGCACCCTTTATATTGTACAATTTGACAAAGTCAACTATGAAGAAACCGCCATAGGGGGTGCACCATGTTGCACATAGTGTTCTCATTAATGAAAACAAGTGTCATTGATGTCAAAGGGGATGTCCAAGACAACAACAGTGTCATCCATAAGTCAAAGAAAGCAGTATGGCAGCTAGATAACTCGCATGCCCTCATTAGGTGAAGTCAAAAGAGCTATGTTGTTTATTGTGTTTTTTTAGAAGGTTATGATCCCCTAATGATCCTATTAAAAAACATGGTTGGGTAGTCCTTGTCGAGACCTTTCCAACAATATATACCACTTTGAAAAACTCCTCCTAGATGAGAATTTATGGCCATTTGAAAATCAATGCTTGTAAAGGACCAAAACTATAGGGGAAAGAAAAACCCCAACATCATTATGTTAAACAACATGCAACTCCTGAGTGGATCTGTCGCTAATTAATTAAATCCACAATGGATGGTGACAAAACATGCATGAATTTTAACATAGTTGAAGAATATGCACCTTGCCCTGATCGAACACTAGATGTACATCAACATGTACGCTAGTTAACTTAGAGTGGTCCTGCCATAGAAGCCAATCCCGTGATGACACATGGCAGCGTTTGGTTGGTGTTTTGGCATTGAAATGACCACCTGCACGGTCAACAAGGATGACACGTGGCAGTGTTTGGTTGGATGATGTTTCCTCCCCACACAGTCATCCATGATGTAGCAACAAAGATGACACGTGGCATAATTTTGTTGGATAATTTGGCAATGACATGGCCCTCTACACAATTAGTAGTGAGGATGATGTGGTGTTTTCTAGTTGGATGAGGTGATGTTACCAAGATGACGTGGCACCTCCAGGGACTACCACATGGCAAGTCCAAATGGCAGTTTGTGATTCGTCAAACATCCAAAAATAGATGACATGTGGCACCCCTTATGAGCTGCCACATATCGTGATGACATCATCATGTGAATGACCATGGACCCCTAGGCTAGGGTCACATGGCAAGGTCATATGATCGAAAGACACTAAGCACAAACTTCACATCAACGTTATGGAACAAAGGAACGGTGGTCACCCCTGAGCTTGACTAGGGCCACACCCATGCAT
>APFE031602827.1:0-11361 GCA_000404065.3 Pinus taeda
AAGATGGGTAGCTATCTTATAAACAAATAGATTAAAGTTTCTTTTGTTTTCCTTTAGGAGACGTAGATAGGAGAGGAGCAAATAATACCAACCTCAATCTTTCACTTGGTTCCCTACATATTCCTTATCCCCTCTGATAGATCTTTGCCACTCCTTCCTTGATTACTCTGCTTCAAAGAGTACATGTAAAGTCAAAGCAACATAATACCTTCAAAGTGCACAGATCTACAATCATAAACAATATAGGACCAGATATATATTGACCACACAAATGCATATATTATGAGACATACAAGAATGTGGAGGAAAACATGAATAGCTTTATTGATATAAAGATTAGAAGAGAGGATTACAACCCATTGATCTAACCCAATGTCATCCTCCCAGCATGAAAGTCCTTCTTCACCTCATGAAAACCTTAGATCACCCAACACTATGATGTTCCACCAGAAAACCAACAACACTTCCTTACAAGATACAAGATTCCAGCCTTTGGATCTCTGGGATGAGGGATCCATATATAGATGATTATAGGAGGTGAGTGAGCTTCTCAGATTTTGATTAGTGCCCTCTCTTTGATAGTTCTTGATTCCACTTGGAGATTCATGATCTCTTACTCATGCCTGGGCGAATTCAGAGAGGCAAGTGTCACAAGAGAAGTTGCTGGAAGATTCCATGATCATCCACCTCGCAAATTGTCTCTGCCATTTGTCTACTCTAACCCATCGTACCCTACAGAAGGGAGTTTTAGTATTCATCACACTTTTTGCATGTCGCATGTGAGATATATCGCACCCTTTGGACTAAGTAGTCTGTATGTTCTAGTTTTGACCAGTTCTAAGCAGTTTTTTGTGGAGAACTTCTGGGAGATGATGTAATCAGCTGACCTTGTTCATTTAGGGTATGAAACAACATTTTTAGGGACTCAGATGCCCTTGGTTTATGGACATATATGATTGGGGTTGCAATTCCTAAATATGTCTATAACAGTTGCCCCCTAAAACATGAGGTTGAAAATCTTTTGATGTCGAGTGAAATGCTTTATCATGAGAATGCAAGGTTTTTCGAACTAGAAGGCGACGTGTAATAAGGTACAATACAACACATTATCTTCATAACATTTTCATGATCTAGCTGAGGCGGGAATTCCCATGCTCAGCTTTATAAATTCATTTTCATGTACATAGGATAGACAACCGTCTGTGTGGAAGACTGATGATTCTGATAGAGCCATCATCCTTTGATTCGAATGATCATCTATGCAACAATGATGTGCATTTGATGTCTTTATTTTCTTGAATATATTGCAGCCCGAATGGGTGAAACTAGATCTGCGGTCTTCAAACTCATCCAATCATCGCCCGAAGTACAAGTCGGTCCATGTGAAAAATCTTCTGGAGTCGAACATGGAAAGACATCACCTGATTACCAGCCAATGATGTAAGTTGTTAACAGGCATGAGAGGAATCACCGATAATGATGATGACCCTCAAGGTAATACAGTACAATTTTCATGGTGTGAAAATGGGACTTGGCATCGCACACCACGCAAAATCTTTCGATCGAAGGGCATTGATGTAAACCTATCGCCGGAAGTGAGAAACTTGCCATTGAGGCATGCAAGCTTCAAAGTACTCAAAGGTTTCTTCCTAGATCGACTTCTTGGATAATGAGCTGTCGTCGACAAGAAGTAACCCATCATAGGAGGGCCTTAATGAATCCCACATCTACGACATGGAACGAAGCAAATGATTTTGCAAAGGTGAAAACGATCTGATGATATAGGGTTCAGGGTGGTGCTCACGAAAGAATGAAGGGTGAAAGTATTGCAGCGGATGAGACACAAGCTGGGTTGGTGAATTCTCTGATCGACTTCTCCTAAACATATAGGCAACACTGAAATGGATTGGTAGCATTAACCCCAAAGATGGATCGTACGACGGACCAATGGTATTATGACCGGTGAACGGAATAACCCAACCCGACTCAATCATGGTGATGGAGTGAAAGTGTCATGTTCGAGAGTGAGTCACTACCAATAAATTTTGTTCAAGTTTTCTTCCCGAATTTTTCCCCAGTCATTGCTGACTAGTACCTCTTTATTTTTTATCAAGCTTGAGGAGGATAACATGTGCTTGTTCTATAATTTTCCCTTCAAGCAAAACCATCGTTATGTTTTAATGATCCTAGCAACAATGAAGCTCGTTCTTGTCTCTATGGACAACTTTGTCGCTATTGGTTTTAATGAGTTTAACGACAAAGAAAACTCAGTCCTTTTTCAATTTTAGAGAGTTTGAAAAGGGATGGAAAGGAAAATCTAGTAATCCTTTTTCGTCATATAATCCCTTAAGTCCGAAAAATATTTGATAATTTTAATGAGCCAAAAAAGACAAGCGCTCGATATTTTTGTGTAATAATAAAAAGATTAAAATCTAGAGGAGGGATAGCACTTGTGATAGCTTTAACGAGATAAAGAGGCTAATTGCTCGGGAATATTTTCATATTTTACGACTCAGATGAAAAGAGACTCATTTTTTGAGGAATGAGTGATATTTTCGAGTAGCACCTGATTCCAGGTAAGGTTTGGAATTTTCCAATCACGACAATGTCACAAGGATGGCTAACAGAATCACTCGTCATAGTTGTTCCTAAAAAGGGTAAACAATCAAATGGAGGCGTATGATCGGCTAAAATAGAGTGGAGGTGATGGTAAGAACACGACCAGGGCTCAAAAGCTGATGATAATGCATTCAGAATGCTTATTTACGAGAGGTTGGTTTGTTTTTTAATGAGCTTAAACTTTGGGGAAACATTTTCTCATCGCTTAGGTTTAATTTTTAACGAGATTGAACTTTGCATAAAAACTACTCATGCTAGTTGTATAATAAGGATGTCTCATTGATAGGTTCCATTTTTATGGAGCTTGCACCACTCGAAGCTTTGCTCCGTATCCTTTCTTTATGTGAGCTAGGAACGACCAATCCTATGAGTTTAAAGGGTTGAGAATCTACAAATTAAGAAAATAAATGGTCGCTCTTCACTTGCATGCAAAATGGTTTGCATGCCCCCAAGTATAGTGAAATAGAGTTTCTAGGCTACCATATAGAAGTTCTTGCATTTGCAAGATAGTTTACATCTGCGTAGTAGATAGAAACACTTCCCAGCTCAGTCCATTTGAACAAAAGTGATTCTAGCTCCAACCACCTAACCTTGAAAGGAAAGGATACTCATAGAATCCCCTTCATCTATGATGGTACCGACCATGACCATTCTGTAAGCTTGTACAATGATTTGAAATGGTACATCTCGATGATAGTGATCCTCTTTGCAAATGACACATGGAGATTTGGGTTTGGATGGTGCAGTGTGTGGATTTTCTTTAGATGATGCACGGTTACCCCTTTTTGCCTTTGGCTCCTTCTTTTTCTTCCCCTTCTCCTTCTCCTTTCTTGTTATTCTGAGTTACTTGGTTTTTAGCTTTACCAACTTCACCAAGTGAAGAGGAAGGAGGGGAGGGAGAAACAAGTGAAGCAGAAGGTTGGGGGGTAATTCTAGTATTATTTAGTTGTTGACTTGATTGCTCAGGAATCGTGGTGTTTTGAACGACAGAGGTCGAGAAGAGCCATATTGGAAAGCTGATTGTCAGTCCTGGGAGGGACAATGTGGCCATATGAGGTGCACCGACATCTCCCCAAGAGGAGAACAGACTAGGATTTCCTCCAAGGGGAAATCCTTGGTTAGTGGACTCCATTTTCCTCAACCTAAGACCAGTGAGGGAATAGTGACGTTATTACGATTAAAATAAATTTTATGACGCTTTGACACAACTTGCTTTTTCAATTTTTAAGAGTCAAGAAAAATCTAAAGATGACTCTATTTGCCTTCGATTTTTAATGAGCTTGAAGTGACAAGTGCTGAGAGGGACATTTTCATTTAAGGAGTCTAAAAAGGAATGAAAGAGACTACTCTGGAAATCTAGACAGAGGGATTACCAAACCAATTGCAAAACTGTAGAATACTTTTTACGGTATGGAAATCAATCTTCCTGAATGTTGTGTTCTGTGCATTGCGATCGATAGGGTAGTAGACACGGATTCCTAAGGATAAAGGATATAGCCTATTATTGTCTCCCAATATATATTCAATGGTATGTGGGAGCACAAGCTCATATTGGCACTTGCCATATCAAAGAGGAGGAATCACCCAACCTACAATGAAAGCGATAGTTACAAGGCTTTACGATACCATAATACATCTCTAGCCTAGACTTCTAAATGTTGCGCGTTAGGTTCCAAACTGTTTTTATGTTCATTGAATTTATTTTTCAGTTGATCTTTCTTAAGACATTTTCCTTTGAGGTTCACCACATGATGTAGATATACAATTCTAAAAATGCAATCTAAGATGATAAGAAGTCATTTAATCTTCTTTTTCCAACAAAAATCCTAGCTACTAAGGAAAGAGAAGCGAGATTCTTTCAACATAGAGCAGAGAGCACACACTAGATGCACTTTCCTAAATCAAAATCAACAAGCAGTCTAAATGAAAATACACATGCATGTATTTGTTTTCACTTTCGTAATGTGTGAATGACCAAAAGAATGCTAAGTATAAATCTGAATCGTTTCAAGTGAGAGTACTAACAATTTTCCCTTCAAAAGACGAAAGGAAGATAATGAAGACACTTTGCGATTCTGAATTGAAAATTGTTTTTGACACTTGAAAAACTATTAATTCAAATCAAATACAAGAGTAATAGTGTAATTTACCATCAAGAATAGTAGGATTCTTTTCCTTGACTGAAAATGACACTTGCGACACTTCCAAATAAAAAGACGACAGTTTGATTACACTACTTCTTTGTAAAGGAGGACCATAAATGGCGAACAATACATAAAAAAATTTACAGTTCTTTGTACAAGGGAGGTTGAATGATGCAAAGGAAGGGAGTTTCCATAGTGGTATACTAGCCACAGACAAAAAACTCCTGACTGAAGAGAGTGAACAAAAAATCAAAATCTGGAAGCAAAAGAAGTGTTATCTGATCATCACACCTATAACACAGGGAAAGAGCGATGCATCTCACCTACTGCACACGCGAGGTGTGATGCATCCAGATTCCCAAGAGGAGAAGGTGCGATGGTCAAGGGACGAGATTTAAACTTGGTTCTTCGTTACAGTTTACAGCTTAGTTCAGGGATTTAAGCCAAGCTAATGATAGTCAGTAAATGCAAATTACAGGTGCTGATCTAATGAGGCTACTTTAGCCACCACCAGGGAAATTAGGATGTTTGCAAATCAATTGTTCAGTTTATAATCAAAACACGTAGATAGACTAAAGCAGCATTGATCTACTTTGCACTAATGTAGTTCGAAGGCTAGCTGGCTTGACTTCAGGCTCCGTCTGTCATTTATAAAGTAAGCAAATATAGACAAGCAAAAAATATATTCGCTCCCCAAGAGAGTCACCATTTTGTTATCTAGAAATCTAGCGTCTATGCAAAGCTTCTAGTCCCACTAAGACGGGTAGCTATCTTAGAAACAAACAGATTAAAGTTACTTTCATTTTCAGAAGTAGATAGGAGAGGAGCAAAGAATACCAACCTCAATCTTTCATTTGGTTCCCTGCTTGTTCCTTCTCCCCTCTGACGGATCTTTGTCACTCCTTCCTTGATTACTCCGTTTCAAAGAGTACTTGTAAAGTCAAAGTAGCATAATACCTTCAAAGTGCAGAGATCTACAATCATAAACAATATAGGACCAGATATATATTGACCACACAAATGCATATATTATCAGACATATAAGAATGTGGAGGAAAACGCGAATAGCTTTATTGATATAAAGATTACAAGAGAGGATTACAAACCATTGATCTAACCCAGTGTCATCCTCCCAGCATGAAGGCCCTTCTTCACCTCATGAAAAGATTAGATCACCCAACACTATGATGTTCCACCAGGAAACCAACAACACTTCCTTACAAGATACGAGATTCCAGCCTTTGGATCTCTGGGATGAGGGATCCATATATAGATGATTGCAGGGGGGTGAGTCAACTTCTTGGATTTTGATTAGTGTCCTCTCTCTGATAGTTCTTGATTCCACTTGGAGATTCATGATCTCTTACTGATCCCTCAGCAAATTCAAAGAGGCAAGTGTCACAGGAGAAGTTTTTAGAAGATTCCATGATCATCCAACTCACAAACTATCTCTACTATTTGTCTACTCTCGCCCACCGCACCCTATAGAAGGGCTTTTCAGTATGCATCGCACTTTTTGCATGTGGCAGGTGAGATGCATTGCACCCTTTGCACTAAGGAGTCTGTATGGTCTAGTTTTGACCAATTTTGAGCAGTTTTCTATGGAGAACTTCTAGGAGATGATGTAATCAGCTGACCTTGTTCCTTTAGGGTATGAAACAAGACTTTTAGGGACTTAGAAGCCCTTGGTTTATGGACATATATGATTGGGGTTGCAGTTCCCAAATATGTCTATAACCGCTACCCATGGGGCGACGCATTGGCTTCCAACAGCTACTCTCGAAATGCTACACCATTTAAGGTACAAGCTAATTTTGAAATCCCCATATTCGAGGGTCAGATGACGCAGATGTTGTCGATAAATGGTTAAATCTGCTAGAGGGTTATTTTTCTGTTCATGAATTTTCGAGTCGGGAAAATATTATTTTTCGCTCTTCTCAAAGCATCCCCCCACGTCAAGGACTCGTGGGAAACCTACTGCGAGTAGATGGATGAAAGTATAGGCTCACAATGTTCCACCGCACCCACTTGGAATTCATTCTAGGGTGCCATCAAGGAGCAGTACTACCTTGTCGAAAGCTATGAGATTAATACATAAAGTGGACCATGCTACAGTAGGGAAGGGACCAAGACGTGCTAGAGTTTACCAATATTTTCCATACCCTTTGCACAAAGTTGGGTATCAAGGATTCAAAGGAGCATTTGGTACTCAAATACCACGGATGCCTCCACAAGTACATCCAGGAAGAAGTAGAATTCCTAAACATCTCCTCGCTCAGCATACTGATATGCCATCAAGGTTGAGAAAAAGTTTAAAGAGAACAAGTGAGAGTTTGGATCTGGGAATCTGAAGCAAGGGAAAGGTTCCCCCAAACCATAGAACAAAGGACAAAGCCAAGGTAGAGTAGCCCAAGACAACCCAACAAAGCTGCAAGAAAATAACAACGTCGTGAAGCCAAAAAAGGATAGGAGAAAGTGGTGTGAGTTCCATAAGAGTTCCACTCACAGCACAAGTGAGTGTTGGACCAAGAAGTCAATCATGGTCGAGCTAAGGGTTTTAGAATCAGATGCATGTTCTAACTCTGGGTGAGAACCCGACAAGGGGAATGAAAAAGGGAAGCAAATTATTGATGCAGAGCCCAATGCCACCGTTACCAACACAAAGATACAGAATGAAGAACGTGAAGATCCATAGGAGGAGGAGCATATCTTCCACTCTGAGATGTGGCTAAAGGGCTCCCTGCTACAGTTCATTGTTGATAGTGAGAGCCGAAAGAACCTCATTTCGGCAGGGGTCGTGAAGTGGCTGGGCTTACCGACCATAGCACATCCACAACCATACACCATCGGGTGATTTCACTAAGGATGGGATCTTCGTGTGAGCCAACATTGTCACCTTCCGTACAACATCAAGCCCTTCATGGATAAGGTATTGTGTGAGATTTATCCCCTTGAAGTTTGTGATGTATTATTAGGACAACCATACTTGTGGAAGCGACATGTTGTGTATGAATGAAGGCCCCGTGCTGTTATTGTTACTTTGGGAAATAAGTTGTACAAGATACCAGAGGTAGCACCACCTACCACCATCTCTTTGGTTACTGCAAAACAATGCAATAAGCTCATTTCCAAAACCGGTAAATCTATTTTCTTGATGATACGCCCTCAAGGAAAGACGAATACGGTGGCCACGAGCTCTAGACAAGGCCCCTTTGCACGAAAAATACAGATGGAAAAGGTCACGGAGAAGTACGAGGACATCTTCGCCTCCCTCGCAGGGGTTCCTTTGCACTGTCAGGTCAAGAACTCCATCGATCTGACCCGAGGTGCACCGATGCCCAATGGACCAATCTATTGGTGTTCCATTCTAGAGAACGATCAAATCAAGAGGTAGATTTAGGAGCTGCTACAGAAAGGTCACCTCCGTTCGAGTTCATCGCCCTGTGGGAGCCAGATCCTATTGGTACAGAATAAGGATGGGACTTAGAGACTCTGTATTAACTATCGGGTGCTGAACAAGATCACTGACTATAATAGGTAGCCAATCCCATAGATTGATGACCTCCTCGACCAACTAAAGGGGGAAAATATTTAGCAAGATTGGTTTGAGGTCAGGATATCACCAAGTACCAATCAAACCCTCTCATGTGTGGAAGACTGCCTTTAACTCCAAGGAGTGCCTTTTTGAATGGCTGGTTATGCCTTTGAGATTGACGAATGCTCCTCCAACCTTCATGAGGCTAATGGATGACATCTTGTGGCCATTCACCAACTCATTTGTAGTGGTATACTTGGATAACATCCTCATCTTCAGCGAGAGTGGGGAATAGCCCCTCCACCACATCCGACAGGTTCTCCAAACACTACAAAAACACAAGTTATGTGCCAATTTGGAGAAATGTAATTTTGGCATGACCCACATTCAGTATCTTGAATACAGTGTTGATGAATAGGGGGTGCATGTGGATCTAGCCAAGATCCAATTCATTCGGGATTGGCCATCTCCAACCACTCTCACAGAGCTCTGTAGCTTTCTAGATCTTGCCAACTTCTACCGCAAGTTCGTGTTAGGATTTTCTCATATCACTTGGCCCTTGAGTCAAGTCACCAAGGGAGGAGTGCAAACAAAATTGTTTCGGTCTGAATCTCAACTGAAGGCATTCACAAATTTGAAATATCGCCTATCCTCGACACCAGTGCTCACATTACCACACATGCAGCAACCATTTGAGGTCGAAATAGATGCCTTTGACTATGATATTGGGGTAGTCCTTACCCAACACGGACATCGAGTGCAATATCATAGTGAGACACTTTGAGACACAATCAATAATTATCCCACTTATTACGAAGAGATGTATTCCGTTGTGAAGGCCTCCCAACAATGGAAGCATTACATTTTGGGGAAGGAAACAGTCATCCACACAAACCACCGACCCTTATAGTTCATACAGACCCAAGGGAAATTACAGAATGATTACCATGAGAAGTGGTCCACATACTTGCAACAATTCTATTTGAATATCAAGTATAAGAAGGGCAGCACCAATAATGTTGTAGATTGCCTCAGTTGACCACCGATCATGGAATTAACCACCATGATCAAATAATGTGGTCACGAGACCTCTCATTTGAAACTTCTCTACATAAGCAACCCATAATTTGGCCACAAACACCAGACACTATTGGAAAGTCAGCATGTTCCAGATTTTCACCTCCAAGATGCCCTATTATGCCACTTGGGCCACCTTTGTTTTCCTTCAAGTGAGCGTGTCAAGATGATTTGGGAAGCACACTATTGTTGGGTTGCTCAGCATTTCGAGCTCGAGAAAATAATGGGAGTAATGCAGAAGTATTTCTATTGGCTCAATCTTGGACACAATGTCGAGAAGTACATCACATCATGCACTGCCTATGCCATTGCCAAACTGACCATCAAGAAGCGAGGCCTCTATACCCTGCTACGTACCCCTAGTCGACCTTGGGAATCCATCTCCAGGGATTACATGTGAGGCCTTCCTTCCACTAAGCATGGAAATGACTATGTTTTTGTGGTCGTCAACAAGTTCTCGAAGATGGCCATTATGGCGACCTCCAACAAGAATATCATAGTACAAGCCACTACTAAACTCTTCTTTAAGCAAGTGTGGGTACACTTTGGGATGCCATAGTCTATTATATTAGATTGGGATAGCAAGTTCCTCAGTACATTTTCGTCAAGTCTCTCATCAATCCTGGAGAACAAACTCACTAAGTCCACAACCTTCCATCCTCAAACTCATGGCTAGACAGAGGTTGTCAACACGATGATCATACACATTCTACGCAAGTACAACTCAAAGCATCCATTCACATGAGATGATAGCCTCCCCTATGTTCAACATAGCTACAACCGGGCTCTCCACAGCTTGACTAGCCACAACCCTTTTTAGGTGGGCTTGGGATTCCAACCACTATGTCCCATTGAGGTGGCCATGCCATTTGTAGCTACTCATGCAGATTCGGCTCATGTCCAGTCCGAAGCAGATAAGGCAAACAAATTCATTGAGAACATCCAACATATTCGGCAGCAAGTCCGTGACATTTTGGAGAAATCAATTTCAAGTACAAGCAGCGACATGATCAACATCGGGTGCCACACAAGTTTCAGGTGGGCGACAAAGTCTAGTTGCATTTGCAAAAGGAACGCCTTACCAAAGCCTATCAAAAACTTAGACCACACTAAGATGGTCCTTACACCATTGCCAAGGTTGTGGGAGACAAGGCATTTGAGCTCAGCATTCCCCCATTCCTTGGCCTGCACCTAGTGTTCAATGTTGACTGCCTTCGGCGATACTTTCCACCATTACTAAACACATCTCACATTGTAGAACAACTCACACCCCGAGAGTTGAATCGAGATTGCATGGAATAAGCTCCAATGGATCGGATCATGGACACATAGATCAAGCACACTCACGAGCGGAATATCCAACTATATAAAGTTGTCAAAGTAGGGCAACTCCTTGACCAGGGAGAAAGTTCAGTAGAAGTTTCCTCATCTCATGGAGGAACTCAACGTAATATGGGACCATTGCTTCCTAAGGGGGGAGGAATGATTTAGGTGGATATTGGTGGCCACTTGCCATGTCCACTTGGACCCCCACCATTGTTTCTTTGAGCTTTTCAGTTTCCTTAATTGTAGCACAGTTTACTATTTTTAGCAGTTTTTCGAGTCATGAACTTTGAGAGCCATTTTGAGACCCTAAACGACGTCTTTTGGGGAAAAAGGGAGCAACATAGGACCATGGATTCATGTTTCTCTTCACAATGTCGTAGTTCTGAGATAGATCTTTTTAATGAGATATTATTTGCATCAAAGGGAGATTATATGGAAACGTTACGACCGTGAGAAGTTGATGTACCAATTTACCCAAATGGGGCCCACACTTTGGTGTTTCATCTTCTAAGGTTAGGTTTTTGGATGTTTAGGGTTTTCCATTGTTTCTCAAAAATAAATAGGCCTTCGAGCCTCATTTTACCATAGTTCAGAGGCATGTAGCACCACATATCTTCTGAGAGATAAGCTACCATCGCCCTAGCTAGTTTATTTCCATTT
>APFE031602827.1:12506-24748 GCA_000404065.3 Pinus taeda
AAAACCATGCCTCAAGAACAACAATAATACATTTATTTTTCTCATTACATCAAATATATAAAATCATGATTACATATGTCATTTATGAAGACTAAACCTAGTTAGATATTTCAAGAGTGCACAACAAGGAACGAATAGAGATGTGCGTTATTGTTCGATAATTAATTGAAATATCATAAGTCATCAAGGAGAGAGGGGATAAATAGACCTAATAGAGTGAGTGTCAACCTCCAAATCAAATGAATAAGGGCTTAGGTTGGGCTCTGACTAGGTGGTCTCCCTTATATGTTGAGGTGGTCATTTTTCGCCATCAACACAAACACAATAGTACCACTACATGAGAACGAGATGGGGTAATGGAACCACACTATATTCCTACCCATGAACATGTTGTTGATATTCTAACAAAGGAATTTCCATACAAGAATCTTGAGTACTTAAGAAGCAATATTTGTTTGGTAGACATCTCTTCTTTGAGTGAGAGGGAGTGATGATGGAAGATACATTATTTTCTTCATATGTCATGCACTAGATCAATACTAACAATCATAATTCTTTGTGAAGGCCATGCAAAAAGAAGAGGTTCTAGAGGATTTTATGAGAAGCTAAGATTGAAACTTGTTGAGGATTAGAAAATCGAAGATAGAAACCGACTTGTATATCAATACTCTTTGAGGATGAGATAGGGAATCCAAGATAAGAGTAGTACAAGCTCATTGATATTCTTTGAGGATTAGGAATCAAAGATAAGAATAGCAATAAAAAGAAATAATATTTGAACATCTAGATGGGGTATGTGCCTTTAGAGATAGTTTGGTATGTCACTTAAAGACTTCAAGTATGATGTTCTCATAAAAGTTGAGTTCATTAATTAGAGACCTCATTCACAATGTTGGTTATGATATTGATGCTTAATCCATGGCTTGTCAATTTGAATTTTTTTTATTAGAATGCTTTAATTTAAGATTCCTTATACTTCATGATGGGATTATAAATACCTCTATAGTTAAGAGGATGTGTTGGAGAATGTAACTAGATTAGGCCTTCATAATGACCTTTGTAAGTATGACATTGCATATCTTGTATATAGAAAGAGAAAAATATTTTTTATTTGTCAAAGTATGGCTTTCATTCTTAAGTCTAGGTAAAATCTTATTTTTCACTATTCTATGTCTTTCTAAGTCAAAGAAGATGTTTTTTAAAGATTAAAGTCCCATTTGGTTGAGATCTGATGACGGAGCAAGAGAATTGTTGAGAACGGTTGTCTTGTTTGGGATTAAGACACAGATGCGGACATCACTTGATGGAAGTAACTTTAACTTCTTCAAATCAGAATAGAAGTGACCCACACGTCAATTGTGTTACATGTGATTCTTCCGAAGCTCCAGGTGAGGGTTTCCACAGAGTTCTCAGTTCTACAAGCATTTCATTCATGAATTCGATTACATGTAATTCATGAATTCTATGCAATTCTTCCGAAGCCTGTAAACGCTCCAATTAGGGTTTCCACAGAGTTCGAAATTTTAATGTATTATTGGATGTCTTCATTAAACAATAAATCTGTGCGAGGCATAAGCAGAGTGTTTCTCTTCTCTAATTTCAACTCTGCTATCTCTTTTCGACTCAGGCAATTCCAAAAATGGGCAGTAGAAACCCAAACTTTAAACAGTCATCCTTGAGCAGGATGCTTGTTGACACGTTATTATTGTGATTCCTGCGTTTCATTCTGTTTTTCATATCATAATTGCAAGACGCACCTATACGTGTTTGAAACATCTCTCTTATTCGAGGAACAAGAAAACGGTTAGACTCTTTTGTTTTACAACTTCTATGAAAACGTTAAAAGTCCGCTCCTGAAATGATCCAAAGCAGAGGCGTAATGAAGGCTAAATGAAAGATAATATATATGAAACATAATGATAAACCAGTATTTTCAATCGATAAACAGAATGATAATATTATAGATAAACCAGTATTTTCAATCGAAATGCAACAATATACCTATATCGATAAACCAGTATTTTCAATCGAACTGCATTATTATTTTTCAGTTAAATTTTAGTCTATTTGCATTCTCTTTGTCGATTAATCGTTAAATCTTCACTTTTCTGGTATCTCTTACTATTATTCTAAACTATTTTAGAAGTATATGTATCCATCCATAAATAAATAAAACAGTCGACTTTTCTCATATCATTTTCTACTAGCATATTCTAAGTTCCTTATTAAAACGTCTTAACATATTAAACTCACACATTAAAAAAAACTGTTCACGATTTTTTTTGTTAAGTTGCCTACTAAAATTCTTTTATAATTTGCTTAATGAATATCTCCTTTTGATATTTCATATAATCTTTTATTATAACATCTTAACATGTTAAACTCACACATAAACAACCTTTTTTTTAAGTTGCATATTAACTTAATGAATATACTCACACATAAACAACCTATACATGCAACATATAATAACAACCTATACATGCAACCTATAATCTAAACACTGGTTTAATATATTGTCAAGTAGAGTATAACATATAACATATGAGGCCTGTGTTGAATGCTACACCAGCCTTGACATGTCACTATGTGTATCAGTATTGTATCAATATTGCATCACCATGTATTCCTCTCATAATCATCATATATATCATCATATATATTCAAGTATTGATGAATGGATTCTCAAACTTGTATAGACCTTTGTATTCTGGATATGTTTACTTGATAGTAGTATTTGATATATGGGTTGTAATTTATTATAATCTATATAATATGTAATATTGGGTGGATTAACTACTTAAATATGTTTTATGTTTTGAAGTTCTTTTTAATTATGAATGGAGATTCTTTTGAATAATATCTAGGTTTTGAATAATGTGCATAATTATAT
The DNA here is from genome assembly GCA_000404065.3 of Pinus taeda. Classification (NCBI taxonomy): domain Eukaryota; kingdom Viridiplantae; phylum Streptophyta; class Pinopsida; order Pinales; family Pinaceae; genus Pinus; species Pinus taeda. Next base: position 15,400 of record APFE031602827.1, read on the forward strand.
TTTGTGTAGCCACTATGAGAGGAAAATCAATTACATATTTTCGAACTATAAATGCAATGAATAGAAACTGTTTTGAACACTATATTACTAAGCTATCATTTCTGTAGTTACCATGAGAGAAAAATCAATTACATACTTTTAGGGTAATAACTATCATATGACGAAACATATCAGGTATGGGAAGACAGAATAATCACATGGTAAGAATTGAAGTGAGAAAATAATCACATAATCACAAAACCAACTTAATTTCTAGTGGGAATATAATATATTGTTTAGAAGTAGACTTTATCACTCTAATACCTTCCATGTTTAGCTGCCCATAGGGTACATCAAATGCATGCAATCAAAAATTATTTCACAATACATTTCTAAGCTAGAGCTCTATGTTTATTTCCTTATTACAGCAATGCAGATTTAGAACATTCCTAATGAGCTAAGTTAATACCCTAATCTGTTGGAACATTCCTACTAAGTCTATCTATGCACTCTGCTGCAAGCAACAATAATATTAATTTGTCTCCTCCTCCTGATAGAAAACTCAGCACTTCATTCTTAGATTGAACTGACGCCCTGTCATGGGTTCATAATAAAGCTGTAAATAAACACACAATTGTGATGGTCAGATATAATAATATAATTCTCAACTACATTAATAGGAACTCTTAACTTAACTTTTAAATATTAGAAATCACTAATAAATTGAAATTCTCAACGGTGCCTAGTTCAAATATACTATTTTGTTACTTGACAATTTTTTTGAAATTTTGCTATACAAAGGTATTTAAAAATAAAACACAAGCACTGCATCCTTGGCCTTAGGAGGAGAACAATACCTTATCAATCTTTCCACTCCTTCTTACTCTTACTTCATAGCCCCACCCTTCTGGGAGCCAATAAGGCCTCTGGTCATTCCTTTCTGCCATGTGTTTGGCCTGTACCATGCAGTGTTATAAAATTTAATTTCCCAAAGTATTTTGGCATTTCATTTATTTTTATAGTGATTTGATTCATTTAATATAAAAAAATGCCCCTTCCAATTAGATTCACCAAAATCTGTCCAAATTTGGAAGAAATGAGATATTGAAGAGATGTGTAAGGGAGGATGGGGTTTTTGACTGCATGTGAGCATGCCATGATGGACCCTATGGGGGCCACCTTGTTTCTAAGAGAAAAACCTTCAAAATTCTTCATGTTGGCTACTATTTGTCTACTCTACACTACCATGATATGAGGTACACTAGGGGATGTAATGAGTGCCAAAAGAGACCAAAAGGATACTAAAGTATGAAATGACTGTGCAAACTCAAGTGACCCTTGAGCCATTTGAGAAGTGGGACATGGATTTCATTGGACCAATTGATCCCCATCCAAATAAAAGAGATACATCATTATGTGCACTAATTATTTGATAATGTGGTCTAAAGTAAAGCCAATAAAGGAAGCAACATAGCACAAGGTGGCCAATTTTCTACCTGAAAACATCTTTTGTGAAGGGAGGGGCTCAATTCACTTCACTTCAAATTTAATTGAGGGAATCATGGAGCAACATCATATAAGCAACAAAAAATTCACTCCATATCATCCTCCAACAAATGGGTAGCTCCACCTCATGAATAGAGATTTAGAGAAAATATTGAATACATTTTTCAATAGCACCATAAGTGATTGGCCAACCTCACTTTGGACAACACTTGGGCCAATAATACTAGGTAGAAAACCACCAGTAGTTTCACCCCCTCTGAGTTGGTTTATGGAAATAAGGCATTTTTGTCTATTAATAATGAGTACAACACCCTAAGAATGGCAAAAAAATTGGACTGAGACATCACTAATGTCCAGAAAGATAGCTTGCAACAACTCAATGCTCTTGATGAGCTTAGAAGGTAGGCCCTCATGCATAGTGAGGTGGTCCAATCTACATGACAAAAAAATCAGAATGAATAAGGAACCATCATTTCCTTGATTTTGGGAAGCTACAAGATTTTCTAGAAGTTACTACAAAATCATTAGCCAAAATAACTAAACTTTAAAATAAACTTCCATCCTTAAAATTTTCCCTAATAAAAAATAATAATTAAAACCAAATTAACTATCTATCAATCTATTTCTTCTAAACTAACTATACTATATTGTTTCTTGTAAACTAACTATGCTATATTTTGTCACATTCTTGTTGCGCTCAGAGTCAGGCCTCTACCACTATGATCTGCTATTACTCATAGTACATGGGGCCAGACAAGCATCTTGCTGGCAACGAGGGATGGAATATTGACGAAGTGCGAAAATTTTTATTACACAATAGGAACAATACATCATCGAGTGAAGGGACATGGTTGTCTTGTCCGCGTTTCTTCCCATAAGGGCTTAACTGGAGGCTCTATCCCGCAAAAAAATCCTCTTCGTACATTCCATAGACTATCCCTATATAACATATTGAGAATCTTCCTTGGACGGTAGTTGATAGCACAGTGTTGATTGGCCACAGGTAACGGGAGAATCTTCCTTGGATGTCGATTGCCACAGGGAGGGGGTTTATGCTGCTAGCAAGAATTCCATTGCATTAAAAGTGGTGTCCGGGGAGCCACCTCTCACGCTCGAGGATGATTCCTAGCGGAAAATCTTGAAAAGGATTAAATTGAAGGCATTAATGGCCGGCGGAACCATTTGAGAACTAACGGAGAACAAATGAAGCCATGGGTGGAGGCATGGTGTTTCCTCGCGAGATCAACCTTCTTTTTAAAGGATGGATCTGCATATATTTCTTGTGCACTACAGACTAATGAAGCAATGGGTGGAGGTTTGGTGTTGGAGGAATCTGCATACATTTCTTGTGCACTACAGACTAATCAAGCAATGGGTGGAGGCTTGGTGTTTCTTAGTGAGATCAACTTTCTTTCTAATGGAGGGATCTATATACATTTCTTGTGCACTGAGTAGTAATGAAGCAATAGGTGGAGTTTTGGTTTTTTTATGGCCCTAAATATAGTCCAAAGATGTTATGCTCTTAAGTTGCAAATGATACCCAAATACACAATATGCCAAGAAAAGAGACCTATAACACAGAATATGCTAAGAAAAGATACCAAGAACAAATAATTCAGAGAGTAATGTTCACTTGGCTCTTCCAGTATCAACCTAGCAGCAATGTCCAATAGTCTTCCAACCTGGCAGCAACGTCCAGTAGAGGAGAGCTGGCTAGATTACAAAAATAAGACAATGCTCCTAGCATTAAGTTTCTATCCTTTATATATATTACTCCTACTTGTAATACCACGGGCCAATACAATGTATTACTAATACCATCTATCTAATACTACTTCCCATTTGCAACTAACTAGGGTTCCTTTATTAATTGCGGATTAACCACTTATAATTATTAATATGGGGTTTATTGACTCTTGACTATGACGTGTTCAAGTGTTAGGGTGGGACCCTAACAAAAGATCAACCTTTTTTCTATCTATCTATCTATCTTATATATATATATATTATATATATATATAATTACCTTGAAAATGGATCACTAAATCACTCTATATAAAAAAATAAAAATAAAAATGTTAAATAATGGATCACTAAATATAAAAAAATGTTTTATTTATTTACCATACCTCTAGTTTATTTATATTTTTATTAATTTACCATACTTCTTTTATAAATATGGTATTTGCCACATATGATTTATATTTTTATTAATTTAGCATAACTCTTTTATAAATATGGTATTTGGCACATAGGATACACTTGAATAAAACATTTTTTTAGATTTCTTAAATAGAAAGAGCTTTATATCTTTATTTATTTACCATAGTAACTATAAAAATAGATTTTATTTATTTCCCATACTTCCACTTTATTTATATTTTTATTTATTTACACCCTTGCTTGTCCTAAATATGATGTGACTTAAAGAGTAAATATAAAAAAATGTTTTATTTATTTAGGACACCCCTTGTTTAGTTATATTTTTATTAATTTACCATAACTCTTTTATAAATATGGTATTTGGGCGGTTATGGACTAAATATAAAAAGAGGTTTTATTATTTACCATACCTCTAGTTTATTTATATTTTTATTTATTTACCATACCTTTTGAGTAAGTATATAAATAGGTTTTATTTATTTACCATACTTCCTCTTTATTTATATTTTTATTTATTGGGACCAAATACAACCTCCCAAACCACCTACCAAGCCATAAAATGGGCGATTGCAAACGAATTTAACATTGCAAAGGAGAAAATGGGCGACTGCAATGGAATATAACTTCCCAAGCTAGGGGAATCAGGTCAAATGGGACTTTTCATAGCTTATTCGCCCCTTTTTCTAAGCTAAAATGAAAAAAATAATTATTTTTTAAATAAAAGTTGGGCTAAAAATATTAAATGGACATTTTATAAAAAGTTTGCCCCTCTCAAATGAAAACCCCTTAAATGTTTCCCTTGGGCTAAAATTTGCCCCTAAAATTTACCATGTCCTCCGCTTTTGTCCATACAGTACTTCAAACATACTCATTTGTAGTGATGTGTGGTAACCATTGTTATAAGAAAATTCTACCAAATGTATGTGGTTCTCCCATTTTGATGGCTATTTCATTACGTAGTCCGCACATATCTTCCACTACCTCGGTTTGCCTATCGGTTTGGGAGTGGTAAGAAGTGCTAAAATGTAGTTGGTTGCCTAAACCTTCAAAAAAGGCTTTTGAGAAAGCTCATGTGAATTTTACATCATGATAAAAAAATATGACCTTTGGTAATCCATGTAATTTAAAAATGGTTTGCGTGAATATATTAGCAATTTGTACAACCTTATAGCTATTGTAGTGGTATGAAGTGAGGAGACTTGCTCAACTTATCCACAACCACCATTATTGAATCATTCTGATTTCCTGACTTAGGTAGTCCCTTAATAGAATCGATGGAAATGGTTTCCCACTTCCATTCGAAAATAGGCAAAGGGTGTAACAACCCCGCTCGATGACTATACTCTACTTTTACTTGCAGCTAAGTATTGAATCACTTCTTTCTTCATACGAGGCCATAAATATTCATTTCTAAGTGTGGTAATTAGTTTATGATATCCACGATGGTCCGCATACAAATTTTTATGATGTTCATCTAGAATTAAGTCTTTAACATTTTTTTGGTTAGGTACATATATTCTCTGCTTATAAATCAGCATGCCTTCATGATTTATTTTATATCCCACTTGCTATTCATTGCCATTTAAAAAAAATTCTTGTTGGCATAAAAATTTATATTATGGATGAGACGTGTCTGCCTCCTTAATCAGCTCATTAAAGTGAGTTCGTGCTTCTTTGAATGAGACTTCATATACAATGTACTTTCCGACTTAATGTGTTTACGACCCGGTTTTCTTTGCCTTTCAAGTGTTTTATTTCAAAATGAAATCCACTTAGAAAATCGACCCAATGAGCTTGCCTAGCATTCAATGTGGGTTGTATAAAATAGTTAGTTAAACTATGATGATTAGTCATTAGAAGAAATTTCTTAGCCATCAAATAATGTCGCCACATTTTTAATAAATGTATGACTACTGTTAGTTCTAAGTCATAGGCTTAATATTTTTTCTCGTGCTCCTTAAGTTTCCTAGATTCATAAGCAATTACTTCGCCTTCTTACATTAGTATGCCACACACACCTTCCTTGTTGGCATCTGTACAAACCACAGTCTTTATTTTGGTTTGAAACGCTCAAAATAGGCATGGTGGTAAGTAAATGCTTACGCTGATCAAAAATATTTTGACATTCCATGGTCTACTTGAATGTCTTTCCCTTTTTTTTCAGAGAAGTGATGGGGTATGCTACCGTGGAAAATCCTTCGATAAATCGCCTATAGTATCGAGATAGACCCATGAATGACCTTATGTTGACCACATCTTTCAGTACTAGCCAATCCATTATTCTTTTTATCTTTTTGGGGTCTACAACAATTCCATCCTTCGTAATGACATGTCCTAAATATTGGATTTGTTCCTCAAATAAGTCACATTTGTTGTATTTTGCATACAAGTGATGCTCTCTTAAAGTTGTTGATTTGGGGTAGCGTCACATGTGATATAGCCATGAAATTTGGTGGAGAGGTTGGGGCACATGAGATCTCCAATACCCAAAAAGGCTTTATATTCTAAATAGATCATAAGATATTCAAATCATTAATATTTTTAATGGAGTCCCTAAGTCTAAACTTAGGGAAAATAAAATATTAATGTGTATTAATATGAATGTATTAGAGTGGTGCAAAAGACATGGATCAAGTCTTGGCCATTGAGATGTCAACAAGAAAAGTATAAGAGGAGGTTTGAGGGTCACTTGGAGAAGACACCAAAGTGATGAGTCATTCTATTCTCTAGAGCGAGGTTTGCTAAGAGAGATAGAATCATTGATTGGGAGAGAAACTGAGGGGCATTGAGTATAGAGAGACAGAGAGGCATAGATATTGTGAGGATAGCAGTAAAGAAGCCAGAGAGAGAGACACACAGCACCAGAGGGGCCAGCGTAGCTAATGCAGAGGCTAAGAGAGTTGATGCAGAGCCTCCTTGGGCTATCACACGCCAAGATAGGCTGACATAGTGCTAAGACTGGGCTAGGAGAGACTCACATAGTCTATATTGGGCATACGCTAGGGTTTCTGGGGAAAATTGGTGCTAAATAGCTGCCGAAAGGATTATCGAGGGTTTCAACGAGTAGATTTTTCAAAAACAGAGAGTATTACTGCTAAATAAATTCTCTGTTGGGTAGGCTAGTTTCAACACTGAGATTGTACTCTGATATTGCTTAATAAGAAAAACCTTTAGATAGTTGCATCGATTTTCTCGCATCGGGTATTTTTGGGGACAGTAGTCCAAAAATAATGGTGTCATATGGTATGTTTGTTCTTGTTTCTTTTAGTTGTTGATCTTTAATATGTTGAGCATGCACTAGTGTTCATTTTTAGTATTTACATTGTAAATAACTTGTTAAGGAAAAGTAACAAGTAGGTAGGAATAAATCAAATAAAGTGCATGGAGGGTTTCTAATTGAGTAAAATTAGAAATTTCAACAAAAGTTTGCAGAACTATATGGAGATGTTCTTTGTGCTCTTCTACATTCTGAGAGTAAATTAATATGTCATCGATAAAAATCAACACAAATTTATCCAAATACTGATGGAATATATTGTTCATGAGACACATGAAAATTGTGGGGGCATTAGCTAGCCCAAAGGGAAACACAACGAACTCATAATGTCCATAGAGATTTCTGAAATCTATCTTAGCTATGTCATCCTCCTTAACTCTGATCTGGTAGTAACCGGAACGAAGGTCGATCTTTAAAAACATGGTTTCACCCAACACCTTATCAAATAGCTCGTATATACAAGGGAAGGGGTACTTATTTTCGATGGTTAGTTTTTTTAATTGCTAGTAATGCATGCACATTCGTAGGGTTCCATCGTTCTTCTTAACGAAGAGTACCGTGGCTCCCCAAGGTGATGGAATTGGGCAGATGTACTTTTTATCAAGCAGTTCTTGTAGCTGGATCTTTAGCTTTGTCAACTCTGGTATGCTCATGCGATTTGGGGCTCGTGATATCGCGGCAGCTCCCACAATTAATTTGATGGTCAAATCTATGTCTCTTTTGGAGGAAGTCCCCAAATCTCTTCACGAAACACATCTGGAAAATTATGTATTACAGGTATATTTTCTAAAGAAACATATTTTCTCTTTGAATTGGCATATCCTACCAATACTGGATATATTTTACATCCCTTTTAGATGCACTTTTCTAATTGAGAGTTGGTTACCGTTCTTAATTTTAAAGGTCTAATTATGCCTTGAATTTCCTGCCTCTTTCCCTCTTCATCCATATAGCTAATGGTTTTGGTTTTACAGTTAATGAGGGACCAATGCATTTCCAACGAGTCCATACCTGTAAGGATATCATAAGATCCTAAGGGCAATACATTCAGGTCTGCCACAAGAGAGTGACCAATTAATTGTAAGGGGAAACTGTTGACCTTGGCCAACACCCTTCCTTTTTTCCTTGTAGCTAGCTATACTAACCAAGGACTCTTAAACTTAACAACTTGCAAACAAAATTGTTCCACTAACTTAGGGCTAATATAACTCAAAATAACTCTTGGATCAATAAAAATAGATAGATTTTGATCTCAGATTTTACCATCAAATTCTATCATGTTTGGCTCGTATTCCGCTTGATGGTCTTCGAGGGCAGCATTAATTTTTGGAATGTTTCTTTCTACTTCTCCCACAGGTGATGCTTTCTCAATTTGTGCAACGTGATGAGTTTTGTTGTGATGGGGACAATTTTTAACATAAAGTGGTCCTCCACATCCCCAACACTATACTCGAGGTCTAGATGTTATATCCACTTCAGTTCTTTCTCACTGCAAATCCAAGATTTTCATATAACTTTATCCATGGTTTTTGGGTTATTTAACTAGCGATGCTCTTTCATGAACAATGATAGGCTGTTGATAAATCATTGTTTTTTCTCCTTTTCCTCTCGTATGTAAGGAACATATCGAAGAAAGGATGTAAATTTTTCTATGAATTCATCCATAGTCATCTGTTCCAATCGAAGATCATGGAATTCCTTTTCTTTTCCATCATAAAATATTTTAGTTAGATACCTCTCCTTAAAATATTTTTGAAACTTTTCCCAAGTTATACTTTGCTCATTCACTCCACACATAGATTTTACCTCCTCCCACCATAGGGTGGCTTTCCCTTGCAACTCAAAGATGGCCAATTGAGCTTTTAAGTTATGGTAATATTCATATAGATGGAAATATTTATTCATATTAATAAGCCAAGCTTTAGCTGCCTCCTCCTATTCACCATCGAAGAGGGACAGTTTAATTTTCTGAAATTCTCCTTGCAGTCCTACCCTTTGTCTTTTCTGCATTTTGCGTTATGATGCATTATCATACATTTCCTCCTAATTTTCCTCACCGCATTCCATTTCCAAGTTCTCGGTTCAAAATTCTTTCTCTCCAGTCATGTTCCCATGCTCTGGGCTGGGTATTGGCTGTCACTAATTCTATCTATCAAATTGACTCTTCATAATATTTTCCTGCTCCTACATCAGCCTTTCATTATCTCCCTGTAACCGGGCCATCTCATCCTTTAGTTCTTGCTTAGTTTCCAAGATGGTAGTATTAATGTTGTGTGGTTCTTCCCCCAACTTTACCCATACCTCAGGATTGGCTTCTTGAAAAGATGTCGGTCCTGTTCCTATTTTGGACCTATGGGGTGTAAATATAGTCCTCCTCGTTCTCGTTGTTCTCCTTTTTCTTTCTATCTCTCTCTCTCTCTCTCT
>APFE031602834.1:0-10864 GCA_000404065.3 Pinus taeda
TTTTAATATTATAAATTATGTTAGCCTCACTCTCACATTAAAAACAATTTTAAGTCCAAATAATTAATTTCATTAAAATCATGCAAGTTGGGATTTAATCCTGCGTTTCTAGATTGAGTTTGTTCCTCATGGTTAGGAGTCAATTTAGGGCTAGTCAGTTGAGAGATTCTCTCCAACTAGTTAGGCTCATAGATTAGCATGTTGTTGAGATATTTTCTCAACCAAGTTTATTCAAGACAAATGCACTATATTGAGACAACTTCCTCATGTATTTATATGTATCATAAACATTATTTTAACAATGAAATTTATGAGAATGTGAGGAATGTTGTAAGGCTAAGGCCTTTTCCGCCATGTCTAGTTTTTCTATATTTTTTATATTTATTTTATGAGTGAGTGTGTGTTTTATTAATTTATTAGTTTTCTTCAATTGGTATCAGAGCCAGCATTCATGAAGTTTTGGTTGCCATCGTTGAGGTGAAATTTAAAGTGGAGCATCCTTCAGATCGTGAAAGAGAACTTCATTAAGAAATAGACCAGCATTGAAGCTTCTGAGCAGAGCTTGTTTCATTGAAGGAATGTATGAGTACAACTCTTTGTTGAAGTTTAAAACAGAAATTCATGAATGAATTGTGCTGGAAAAGAGCCTAGTTGCAATCTTGAAGTGTTGCATAGTCATGCAGTTCTAGAGTGTGTATGCGTGCGAAGTAGCCTACTTTGAATGAGATGTAGTGGACTACATATTTATCAACTAGAGATATCTGAACATGTTGTTAAATGGATCAGAGTCACATAATAAAGAGAAGCCAGTGGAAAATACTTCTCCATAATAAAATCATGTATCGGTGATGCGCGTGTTCTATCCATCTCAATCACTACATGTGTTGATAATGTTATGTGGAGAGATGATATGCTTAGAGCAAGTTGTGACAATTTTTAAGCTTCATCTCTCAGTGTTATCAATATTCAAGAGTTTCAAAAAATTACCAGCGTGGAAGTGTACCGAGCAATGAATCACCATGAGGAAAGTAGCCTTACCATGGAGAACCTTTTGAGAAGCGGATGCGTGGTGGAGCCAAGTGTTAAGAGAGTGAGTTGTGGTAAGGATTATCTACCCAATATCATATGAAGTTGTTCAATTCTAAGTGAGAGTCGAAAGTTGTTTGGCCTGCTACATACGTGGATGAGCAGGGGACACGTTGTTACCTCTAAAGATTTGAGATTGTTCATCTTAAGATCTTGAGATAAATATTCTATCCCACATTTCTCTATTTTCAACTCTATCAACTAAGTCAAAATTTTGAGGAATCGGACAAGAATTTCAATTATGTGCAAATATCCATCTTAAAATTATCAACTGAATCAACTGTCCAATGGAATCGGGCAAAAATTTAAATTCTGGGCAATTCTCTATCCTCAACTCTATCAAATGAGACAACAGTCCAAAGTCGTGGGGCAAGCATTTCAATTTTGGGCAATCGAAGAGCCACAATTCCTTCGAATTTTTGAGAATAGGCAAAAGTGGCAGCATTCACAACGAACAGTCCCCTCCTAATCCCATAATTATCGTCTTGGATAGGTGTTCAATATCGTTCGGAGGCAGTTCTAGCAAGATCCTTGCAGACACAACTGATCTTCCCAAGGATCATAGATGTGCCATTTAGGGAGGCAATTCCATCACATTGCTAAGACCTTCAATATCTAAGTTTTTCGAGCTAATAATATTCCCAAAATCTCTATTGGAGATGGTCAAATTGGGGAAAACAATAAGATTACCAAAACAATTTGGAAACATCTTCCAACTGGAAGAATTTATCGAACATGGTTCCTGGAAGCTAGCTAGTTTTTTCAATGAATCAAGAAGCGAGACCACTGGCAAAGTTTTGAAAGTGGCTTTATGATGGTCAGAAAGCAGAATTGGGTTATTTTCAAGGCATATCTCTCGCAATTGACTATCCAACTGTGTTGAGCCACCTACATGAAACTACACTGGAACTTAATACCAATGGTGAGATATTTTAAATGGTCAAAGGATGTGGATTTTTTTCCAAAGCATGATGTGTGCTTTAAAGATTCACTCACATTTTAAAGTTAGCCTAAAATTCACTTATATTTTTTATTTAAAATGAACTTCATAAAATTATTTTCTGGAGTTTTAGAAGAAAAGAGCTTAAAGTTAATGGAGGGATAAAGTGAATCATAATATATATCTATATATAAATATAAATATAATGGAAAAATAAGGAGTGTATTTTTGTAATATTTTTGGAGTGATAAGTGTTTTTGAAGTGAGAAGTAAGAAATGATTTTTGTACATTTTGGAGAGATAAGGAGTATTTGTATTTGTTTATGTAATGGATTCATAAGTGCTTTTGTGAAGTCATAAGATGCATATTCAGTATTTGGAGCGATAAGTGAATTTGTTTGAGATAAATTCATTATTGTAATTCAAAGTAATGTTTTACTTTGAGAGCAATTGAGTCACTACAGGTAGTTTTTTGAAGACAATTTGCTTCCAAAGTTTGCAAGTGTAACATTTTCATTAAGAAGTTTCAATGAAAAAATTGTGACATTGAAGAATAAGGGGATCTTAGGTACACCATGTGTAATGAATGCATGTGCATGAATTGTTTTCAAATTATCTCTTTGTATTATGCTTAAACAACTACATGCACATAAGTAAGCTTAAGTATAAGAACGCTTAATCAAGCTCCTATAATCAAGCTTAAGTTCACAAGCACAAAGCATCACATCATAAACTTGATAAGATGATCTTCCAAGCAAGCATATTTCACATCATGTAATCAAAGCAATCAAGTTAAGGATGCTACAAAATCAAGCATTTCAAGCCAAGACGACATCAACATCATCAACACTTGTGTATCACTTGCAGATAAAAAAAATTTAACTGAATTGTACGGGTGCATTCTCGGTTGTAACCGACACCCTAATTTGAATTGTTAAGGTGAATACATTAAGTCAAGTAAGTCTTCAACTGAGTCATCAAGATTGAACTTATCATTTGTCTCTTGGGTGCATTTTCAAGAGTGTTCGACACCCTTCCTTTTTTAAAATTAGCACATCCAGTGAGTACATTCCAAAAAGCACAAAGTGTCAGTAATCAATCAAGAGTGTGATTTCAAACAAGTGCAAAGTTCACAACATCAAGCGAGCCAGTACGAGTGAGCCTGAATTTGAAGTGAGCAAGCTAAAATGGTGACACACATTCAACTGTCCCAAATTCTTAACAATTTGATTTTGTCATCAACTGACGACATGGTGAACATCAGCAAAACAACTCTTGTTGATATTCAAGTGCATCTTCAACATGCACATGAAATGATTGAGTTTCTTCAACTGGATTCGCAACTTCAAAGAGATGAGTTGCACTAGAAGAGTGATGTTTCCAAGTCTTTCATCCGTACAGATGAAGATAAATATGTTGATTCCAAGTCACTGATCCAACCAACTTCAAGTGTCGAAGTGGTCCCTAATCTAGTTCAGCTTTCTTCCAAACCAATCATCAAGCCATGGGAAGAACTTCAAAGTAAAAAAATTCGACGAGGATTAGGATACGACAAAGATGAAAACAACTTGCATATCCCTGATTATTCTAAGCCGATTAAGTTCATTAGTGCAGGGTTTCTTGATCAAATAACATCAACAAGCCATGATAAAGTTGTAGACAAACAGACATGTGCGCAAACTGAAGTTGCAGTCAAACCAAACTGCCTTTATTGTCAAAGAACCAGTCATCTGGAAGATCGGTGTTTTGATCTCCATCCTTGTCACCATTGTGGCAAGTCAAATCATTCATCAACATAATGTAGCAAACAAAAACAATCAAGCATATTGAAGATCAATTATTCATGGATTGATCCCTGGGAATGGTCATCCATGGTCAAAATATTGTATAAGTTTTACAATCGAATTCACTCACACATAATGCAACCAACAGTAAAAATGAAGATGCTACTCTCGTGCAATTGAACGGGGGAGTACACTAGTGAAACACTCCTACACCTGAAGGGGGGGAGTTCAACAATAATTTGAAGAAGATTGTTTGTCCTTTTAGCTGACAAAGGGGGGGAAATGTCAATGAAATTGACGGTGGTTGTCAGGCTGAAAGTCTCGACAACATCAGCAAAGCAACCAGTGGGCATTTTCATCAGTGAGTGAGCATTAACAAAATTCACCAATGGGTGATCAACAACAAAGTTAGCAGCGAGCAATTTTTCAAACACAGCAAAAGCAACAGTGAGTTGTTTTTCAATGTCATCAGCCAGTGGGTGTTCTCTATATTTTGTCAGTGGACAACAAATGTTGATTACAAGCAAAGGACAAATGGATCCTTTTGCAGCTTGGCAGGTGATGGAGATTTCAAGCGACATTTAGAGATGAATCAGACATGCAGTTGACTCATGGTCTCTTCATATTGTAGTTTCTTCGGCGTCCAACTTTGGCAATTTTTCAGGCAGTGTTTTCTGAGGATCAACTTGAGAACTTGGAAGAGGGTTCTTTGTTCTTAATTTGGACTTATCATTGAGGGAGAGAATATTAGCCTCACTCTCACATTAAAAGCAATTCTAAGTCCAAATAATTAAATTCATTAAAATCATGAAAGTTAGGATTTAATCCTACCTTTCTAGATTGAGTTTGTTCCTCAAGGATAGGAGTTAGTTTAGGCTTAGTTGGTTCAGAGATTCTCTCCAACTAGTTAGGCTCCTAGATTAGTGTGTTGTTGAGATATTTTCTCAACCAAGTTTGTTCAACATAGATGCACTATCTTGAGACAAATTCCTCATGTATTTATATGTATCATAAACATTATTTTAACAATGAAATTCATGAGAATGTGAGGAATGTTGTAAGGTTGAGGCCTTTTCCACCATGTCTAGTTTTTCTATATTTCTGATATTTATTTTATGAGTGAGCGTGTGTTTTATTAATTTATTAGTTTTCTTCAAATTATAATTTAATTTCATAATTATGATTGGTGTATAAGCAAGCTCTCATGCTTGGATCGTTGGTTAATATTTGGATGAGTATTGAACTAAATAGATGGTGCATACTTGTAGGGTTTTGTCGTGTTGTAGAGTTGAACTGGATGTCGTCATTGCTCATGTCTTCTTCTCAGGCGTCCTCAAAAACTCTATCCAATGGTATTGTGAGCTCCTTTTTGCAAATATCGACAGAAATGGTTGCTTTTGGTTCGTCTCCTTGACGTATTGGTTGTCTTATCATTGCAGGGCTCTCAAGGAAGTCAAGGATAAAGAGGGGTTTTAACTCACATATGCCCTTGTTACTCTGGACCACTCAATGCTTGGTCATTGCCTTAAAAATTACTATGGAATATTAGTGATCGACACCATGGAAAGCCCCATCTTGTTGGCTTGGGAGTTGTAGAAAACCAAGATTGGTATTTCGATTTCCTTACTTCTTGCCTTTGTTTTTAATTTTGAGAGTGTTTTTCCTCAAGGGATATACTTTGTTATCTCGACCCTTGCATTTCTGGGGAAAACGTCGGTCTTGTTGCCAGTTCTTTCTGTATCACAGGTTCCTCATGGTGTATCCCCTTCTTCCCAAACTTTGTTGGCACAAAACAACTTTGTGCACTCTTTAGTGGTCTCCAATTAGGGGGTCTCTTAGCCACGGTTCGAGATTCCATTTTTTTAAACAAAGAATAATTTAAATGAATTGTACCATATTTTTATTAAAAGCCCCAACAGGAAGACCTCAGTGTTCTAGGTAAAATATACATTTTTCGTCTCTTCCCTCAAACAATTTATTCATGCCAAATGAGGCATGCCTTCACATTTACAATGTTTTCAATACGAAGGCAAGGTTCTACATGACACTCTACAACTTAAAGATTATTGTATTACTAGAAAATAAACCATCATTTTGAACTCAAGGTTGTGAGGCAACGCTAATGGATTCAAGGCTTAAAGTTATATATTGGCTTTGCATGTCTATTGATATAACCACTGAGGTAGTTACTTAGGATTAACAACTTTATTTAATGACCTTTCAACCCATTCTTCAATACACTCCTTCACAGGCAAAACAATTATACCATGTTTTACCCTTAAAGAAAATGTTTCTTCTTTAATTTCTTTTGAATTTGAGAATAATGGTTCAATAGTTTATAGTTGGTCTTCATTATAACTGATGAATGTAACAAACCATTTCTTGATCTCTTCCTCTAGGAAATCCTTTAGATTGTCAAATTAATTACCCCTTGATGTCTTGATGATTTTCAAATCTTCCTCTAGCCGATCTTTTGGAATTAACATGGAGTCTCTAACTATTCGTGGGCCTTGAAGATATTGGACAACTTTAATTACTTTAAATAAGTTATTGCTCCTTTGCTCATTTCTTTTCATACACTTAATAATAGCATATTTTTATCATTTGGATTCTAACGGACCATCCTACTTTGATTTGTTTTATTTGCCTCTTAGTTGGAAGCCATTGTTGAGTTATATAGAAATCACGAAGAATAGAAATTTTGGTAATGAATGTCGTTAAATCATTTTTGGAAAAAAAATTGATCATGTTTTAGGTTTTTTTACAAAGAATCAATGAAAGAACAATTCCCTTAAGAAATATTTCTTAAGTACAAGCTTATATTTCCTATACTTCTTCAATGATAATTAGTTGCTTATTTATGTTCTCTTCGACATAAGTTCTTATCCTATAAGTAGCTTAGTTGTTTTCCTAATTCTATTTGGTGTGCCAAGTGTAACTAGTGGTGCCAATTTTGGAGTTGCAATAGCTAGAGAGGGCATGAACAAAGGTCGAGGACTCGGGACTTCTTCAAGAGCATTGAATTTCCTTTTTAGTCACATGTTTTCAATTTCTTGGTTTGTAATAGAATGAGAAAGGGCATTCCCTATAGCCATATGAAATTTCAAAAGTCCAGAAAATCCCACTCTTGATACATCTACCTTGGACATCCATTTCTTTGTTACTTTTTAATTCTTGAGATGTACTTTTTCAACTTGTAGTTTTTCTCTCAACCTTATCGTAATGGGTATTATACATGGTTAAATGGGTGATCCTAAAAGATAGTTTGCTCCCCTGTTTCCAGTTCTTGCACAATTTTTTGACTTTTTTCCAAGTTTGATGCCACCTAGTCAGGGTTTGCAACACTATCTATCTCCATATCAGTGGATCCTTCTACTTGTTGTGATCCCTTTTTACTAGCACTTTTGTTACTCTTTGATGAAGTGATGACAACATGAGATTTCTCCAAATTAACATGAGGGGGTGGCTCTTCATGACCATTTCCATCATAATGGTGTTCATTACTCCCTCCCCTTATTGCATTTTTCTCTTGTCTTTTGATTGTTGAGGAGGGACTCCAACAAGTTGGTTGAGCTAATGGGGATTGTATGTTTATAGGGTTCTTCCCTCTGTGCCTTGTTTTTCTCTTTTCCCCTGAACAGGTATTGACTTGTGTGACTAAATCATCATTATATGTAGATGTTTCCTTCTCTTTTTCTTTTAATTTCTTCACGTCATCATCTCCAATTCCCATTGCAATCTTAGTAAACAACTTACCATATACTATTGATGATCAATGTTGAGAAGATAATCCCTCGTGATCAAAACCTCTAATATGCCCAACCTCTTTCAAATTGAACATTAGATTTGCGTGGAATTTCTTCCTTACAAATATAATATTCATTAATTAAACATTTCAAGATACAAGGGCTCCTTTCATGGGAAAATAACCATCTAAGGAAAAATACATGCTACAACAAGTTTCCAAAAATTATTTGGGCCCTTGTACGTCATGTACATCCCTCAAAAACTCTCAAAACAACCCTCTAGCTTGTTGATTTATTATATAACCTATATGGACTGCACATAGCCTATTGTACAACCCATATGTGTGGCATGCTCACTATTGTTGCTCCCTGATTTTCTCGTGTGACTTGCCTCATGTGATCCTCACGTATGAGTGTTGTTCACTGCTACAAACCCTATTGTTACTCCATACGATCCACGCAGGTGTCCTTTCACTTGCAAAACTTGTTATATGAATGTGTAATATCTCCTGTTGATTTTTTTTTGTTGCTTGTCTTATCTCCTCCAGAGCTTACACACTTGGATGAATGTCTTCACCCAATCAAAAATATCCTCTTTATCTCATTTTGTCTCGTGCTCATAGTTGTTGTGCTTTCCTCCTTCACCTAACCTTGCTTTTATAAGTTTAATTTGTTGACCAATTCTATAACCCTAATCTCCAAAGTAATTAACAGTTGATATTATATCTCACCTCACTTGAGATTAATCTCAGGTTTCATCTAGTTCACTAATGCAAATAACCTTTGCATATCATTACATCAAACTCACTTTTTTATAAAAATAATTTACCTTAATTATTCCTTTAATTAAAGCAATTTTGCTAAGTTTGAACGCTTTGGACAACTCCCACATGTCTAAACACTTAGCCCTATGCAGAAGTACCTATATGATGTTACAATCATTATCATTTGTTTCATCTTTCAATAGGTCTTATGGTTTTCATTCAACTACAATTCTTCATTCTCTCCTATATATTTATAATAATATTCACAGTGCCATCATACCAAGGATTAGGTATTTGACACACTCATCTCTCAATTTTATTGAAATTGTAGTCTTCATTCAACTTGATGTTTTTCCATTATAAATAGACATATGACTACAAACTAAATACCATTTACAAAACAGGACACCCAAAAACTATAAGTGATATCTTCGTGAATGGGTGTTATTATTGAATTGAGTGAAGTCAGGGACTTGCACATGTAAGAGAGTGTCTAGGTTGGCAAAGAGTGCAATCTTTATCTCACAATTGAAGTGATAAGAAACCCATACAGACCCATAAAAAAACTAAATATATTCAAATCATGGCACTCACATTTTAGAGAACATGATTTGAAGTGCTTGAATTACAAACCCCACTCTAGGGTTGAGGTATATGGTCCCCTTGTTCTACAAATTAGGCATGGTGAAGGCATCATTTGATGAACCAGGCCTTTGACTTCCTCATTTATATTTCACAAATTATTCGCAATCGTATTAATGTTCTTCCATGTCTAGGTAATTGATTAGGAGCTCAGGACCAAGTGTCGTAAAATGGTCAAAAATGAAAATGCTCAAAACTAGTTTGAACCTGAACGACCAGATAGAGCTCGTCCCCCTGATTTTGGCACCATGAACAGTTCGAAAAACGGTTGTCGTATGAGAAAGTTATGCCAAAAAAAAATCGCCCAATAACCCTTAATTTTTGAATATTTTTCAAAAAAAATATTCCGCAAAATATTCTTTGGAATATTCCATTTGGGCAGCCAATCACAGGTTGCCACATGGCCTAAGATGACTTCAGCGGATTTGGATGGCATATGTTAAAATTTTAATAGCAAGGCAGTTTGAACCTGCGACCTACCTGGTACAAACGCAGCACCCTACCACTGGGCCACACGTCAATTGCTTGTGATATTAACGGAATGGGTGATATAAATGTTTTAATGAACTGTTGGGCGGGGCCCGAAGGGGTCCAGTCCCCAAGGGCCAGCGCCCGTTCACAGGACCACGTTATCCAACCAGTACCCAGGGAGCCTAGCGCTAATCCTAACCGCGCTGGTAAATAACGCAACAACACCGTTATGTGTGTTATATGCCATAAAACGCAGTCAGTCAAAACTGTTACGCATGAAATCCCATGCAAACAGCCAACTTGGAATCCGATACAAACCTCCAGCCACTTATCCCGGTCACGTGCGCGCTGAATGAGGAGTTAACTAAAAGTCAAGTTGGCGAATATTTGTCAGAGCACTCCAAAAATGGTGGAATTGCCTATTTGTCGGGGTTATCTGGCAGTTAGCCAGTTTTATCTGGAGCTTTTTTAGGGCAGACTGGAGAAACTTTAATGAGCCATAACTTTGGCTAGGAAAGTCCTTTTTAGACGATTTTTTATTTTTATTTTGGGTCTTTTCGACCTTCTGGAGCCATTGGCATAGGTTTCACAGCCATTTGAGGTCATTTGCAGGTGTTTTTGCTTCGTGGAAGTTCCGGGAGCCACCAGGGCCAAATCAGTTTAGGAGCTGCATTGGGAATTGTGCAGCCAGTGAATGTGGAACGGAGGTCATTCCTAAAGGCTTTCAGTATTTTGAATTCATTTCTACAGCTCATTTTTCATGTTGAGGCATTCTTCTCACTATTTAGCTTCAGGGAATCTTTCAGGGCCACCAGGGCCATTTCAATGCTTGAGTTGTTTGGGGGCTATGTTCATCCCTTTTTGGTGATTCCAAAAGCCTATGTCTGCTATTTTCGACCTTCTAAGTCTAATGGCAGAGGTTTTAGAACCAATTGAGGTCATCTTCACATCGAAATTCTCCATGCAAGTTTAAAGAGCCATTAGGGCCAATTGGGGAAAGTACTGTATGAGGTACAATTTCACTGTTTAGTGTTTGGGAAAGAGCATGTTTAGCTAATTCCTATCTTCTGATTCTATATTTACAGTTAGATCTATCTTTTGAGACACTAATATTCTTGTATTATCCTTTGTAGCATTTTTAATACAAGAGGACAAGCCTAGTTTGAGAGGCTTGGTCCAGCAGATGTAACCTAGAAGGGGTGAACTGCTTTATCATTTTTATGTCTTTATTTGTTGAAGATGATATGCTAAACAAAACTGATATAAAGTGTTAAACAACAAATATACATAACTTGCATACACACATAATCAGCTATTCAGCTGCAGAAAGTTATTTGTCTTATTCCGCAAGACATCAAACTTCAAGTATGTGTATGTCAAAGACTTCTAAGTGTTTACTTCGTTATTTCTTTAGGCAGAGCCTGTAGAGGG
>APFE031602836.1:28345-86727 GCA_000404065.3 Pinus taeda
GCAATTTTATTGTAAATGGACACTTGTTATTTAATAAGTGATTCCATAATTTAGAGGTAGTTAGGACATTGAGCTTATAAATAGCTCATTGCAAGAGTGTTTGGTTGTTCGGGTGTAAACTCTTGCAAAATCAAATATGTAATTATTTTTTCTGATTAATAAAATTACGTGTCTGAGGACACTTTTGCCATTACTGATTCCATTATAGCATTGATCAATTCGGTACTGAACCGGCCAGTTCGATACCGAACCAACCATTTCTGGTTTCAAACCTCGAACTGGACAGATTTGACCCCCAAACCAGTCAGACAAGCCGATTCCACTGCATTTGGTCCAATTCTGATAACACTGATGTCTAACAATATTTATCATGGTGTTCATTCCTCAAAAAAAGTTGTCAACGCACTCTATAAGGGAGCCATTGATAAGTAGGTGAGTCATCACAATCATTAAGTTGGGAGCTCACACACCAAAAATGTGTAAATTGTGTCCCACCTCCTGATAAGAGATCAATACTTGACACTTAATGGAGTCAAAGGAAGCTACCCACGACTCTACAATCCCTACTATTAATTTTCTAATATCCTCTACAAGAGATGCACTGTACAAGTTGGGCTCTTTATAAGTAGTGCCACATTGGAATCCCTAGTGCTTAAGCATTAGTATAGTGTGTCACCAACATGTAAAAGAGTTATGTTTACTATGGAAAAAACAAAAACTACAGATCAACGGTAGGCGGGTTTAATTCTTTAGCCATTCACTAACTCCAATCCAACTATGGAGTTGGAGATCAAATGGTTAATGGTGTGGCAATGGGCATGCTGAGAATCAACAATCTTAGACAAAAGTCTTGCAGTCAACTTCAGTACATGGTGCATAAAGAAGATAGTGGGCACTGGGATGTCGAACCGTGAACCATATTTTGTTGTTGATCCATTCCACTACCTAATGCAAGTTGCATACATCTACAACATGCTTGGTCCAGATAAATTGGTTATGTTTTTGGAAAGATGGTTGTGGTTAACATGGCCATGTTAAAGAAGGGTGTTAGAATAAATGTAATAATGGTCATGTCATAAGAGTTTCAAGTTAATGATATAAAGTTACATAATGACAGCGTGAAACCTAAGGTAATTAAGTCACATGTTAATAATTAGGTAATAGAAATTATGAAATGTAATCTCCCTCATTGATGCTATGCATATGTAATAACTCACACCTTAACCTCGCAGGCACTGGATGCACTCACTAAGGATCCCACAGGGGAACCTTCAAGTTGGATGCCAATGACTCCAAGTGGAGACAGATAACCATATACCAAGGTCTGACAGAATCTACCAATTGTGCCACCATAAGAGCCAAAGACTAAGATGCACCTCATTTTCTGGTGCCACAGATGCTATGAGATCAGAGGACGATATCATTGCCTATATAGAGTCTAAAGGATCCCTCTCTACTTTCTTCCAATATCCTGACCAGATATGCCTAGCCCTCTTAATGAGGGAGATTTTTAGACACATCTCAAGTCCTACAAACCCCGCCTCACTCGAGGACGAATCAGACGATCACATCATACTTTTATATCGATCCAGTTGGTCAGAGCAACAAGCGATGAGCTGAGTTCCATGATATTTCAAATAGTAGATCAGTGAGACCTTGGGTCTCCCCTTGTTGAAAATTGACAGCTATGGGATGAATTTTCTTGAATAAAATTTCATTTCCGACCTTTCTAAAGTGACTTTCTAAAAATAGAAAGTCATGTTTATCTTTGCAACCATGACTTTCAAAAAATAGTAAATCACTTTCCATCAATTCGTAATCATATATCACTTATCTTGTCCTTAATCAATCTCAATTGTTAATTTTTAACTTAATCATCAATATTATTATTATTACCATTATCCTCTTTACGATATTATTATATTATTATTAAAAAGAAATTCAAGTCTCTCAATCATGCCATATATAACTCCCCTCAACTATGTGAAAATTCCTAGATCTAACAATATCAGGAATCCTACTACAACCAACTGAATCTACTTCAACAAGATTGTAAATTCCATTACAAGCTTATTTCAGATTTCTTCTTGAAACATTGAAGTAAATTATTGAACCAGCCTACACCAATTAAATATGATTCTGAAACGTAGAAATTGAGCAAGGAGAATAGAAACACATAGGACACAGTGATTTTTGGACAAAAGTCCCCGGAAAAACCCAATGCAGGAAAACCGGTGCAGCAGCTCTGAGGGTTTATTATTATTAAGCAGTAGCAAATTCTGAATACATCACTTAATACCTCACAGGGTTATTCAATTACAGAGAAAAATATTGGCAAAAGCTTCGTGAGTTTTACCTCACACAATCACTGGGAAAAATTCTCGTTGTTCTGGCCGCTAGATGAGGTGCCCCTGGCAGGCCCTGTGCTTGCTCTACGTTGTCCCAGTGTCAACCCTCTCACGCACAACGTCACCCAACTAGGGAATCGACCAGTAGCCCAGAGTCACTGCTCTTAGCCTCTCGATCTCACACCACAGCTTCTAGCTGCTAAAATTGACCCTCTACTCTAACTTTCGACTTTCTCTCTCTCCCTCTACACTAGTTCTACGTGGCCCCTCTGGCCCTGCGTCAACCTCTGCATCAAGGCCACTGGATCACTCACTACCTCTCTCTGTTGATGTATCCCTGACTGAGAACCTCTCTCTCTGGAAGCTGTTATCCCTGCCCCTCAACTGCAAGAGATTTCCTCAATTTATTTTTCCTCTTGAGAACATCTCACTTCAGAAAATCGATTTCCTCAATCTCTCTATGTATTTTCCAAATGACCCTCAAGCCCCTTCTTATATCTTCCTGTTGGACAACCAACGGCCTAGATTAAATCATAATCAAAGGCTCAGATCGTTTTGGCTTGATCCGTGTCTTTTTCTAGAAGTTTCACCCCTGATTAGATTAATACCCATTAATATTTTAATTTTCCTAAGTTTAGACTTCGGAACCCCATTAAAAATATTAATTATTTTAATAAAATCACTTCTGGGTGGAATTTCCCAAAACGCTTTCTAGGTTCTTAGGAATACGCGTACCCAAGCCTCCCTGCAACATTTAAGGCTTGGATCACCTCCGATGCTACCCCAAATCAACACTCCCTCTTAGTGAGGAATGTGCTCTAGTAATACACTGCTACTACACAGTGCATACTGCTCTGACTCTGAAGCATCGTCCTCCGCATTGTTGATGTCTGACATGTTGTCCACCAACTACTGTGTTGTTGTTGCTGCTACTATACTACTACCTTTGACACTGCCACTGCCATACATCTGTACTACAACTCCCTCTCAAATGTTGCATCTGCTATGCTGTTAACACTGCATCTATACTGCAACTCAATTACTAAGAGAAACAACTGAAAACACCCAAAACTTGCCAAGTATCCAGTGGATACACTTTAGTGTTGAAATCCTAACTGCTGCTAGTCCCACGCTGTTTTCTGAAGCCACTACAATGTTGAAGCTCTGCACTATGCCTCCATGCATTGTTCTCTCTCTGCTCTGCGCAGCTCACGTTCTAGCGCCACTAACTACTACATCTGTTGAATCAACACTCCATGGCACCAACTGAAAACTCCTCCATCTTGCTACTACTGATCATGGGCTCCCATAGAAAGGTGATAATCAAAGGAGGTGGGCTCCTCAAGGATCACGACCATCTATAGCTCTATCGAACTAGAGTTCTATATCAGCCCACCTCCTTCATGGAGGTAATTTGGTTGTCATGGCAAACTCCCCTTCATGTTCAATCTCTGCAGCTCCAAGCTTAGGATCATGCTTCTTATCCTTGTCCTTTTTCTTCAAAGTACATTGGGATACACAGTGGCACATCTCGCCACATCTGAAGCACTTCACCTTGGAGACGTCCTTCTTTTGTCTCTGTTGCCCCTATTGTCCCTTCGATGCAAGGGTTGCGTTATCCTCCTCCTCTACTTTGGGCTTCGACCCACTATTGTTGCTGCTCTCGTCAAGTTTGACCTTGAGCACGTCTCCCCTCAACTCTTCTTACTTCAGATCTGCCCAAATCTCGCCCCAATTTGGCAATGCTTCTCTGCCTAGGATACTCTGGACAGAGACTTGTCAATCATCCAAGAAGGAATTTAGAGCCAATCTCACTAACTCTGAATCCTGAGGTGTATTTCCTGCAACTGGCAGCTCATCACGAGTCTCCTTCAGTTTCGTGAGGAATAGATCCACACATTCTCCCTTCTGCATCTGAGCAAATCTCAACTTCTGTTCTAAGTACATCTTCCGCCGCTCGAAAGATCCCTGATACAATGTGGCCAAGGCATCCCACATCTCCTTAGCAGTTCCTTTGCTAGCGACATGGCATACCATGTGATCCTTGACTCCATCCAGGATCATCCTCTTGGCCTTTGACATTTCAACCTTGTACTTCTTTAGCGGATTTGCATCTACATGTTCTACTACCACATTATCAACATACGTCTTGAGGGCATGCTCATCTAGAAGGAAGAACATTCTAGCCTCCCAAATGGCATAGTTGGAAGCTCCGTCCAACCTGTCCTAATCCCTCAAGCCACTGGTTGCCATATCCTCCGAAAAATGTTGAATAGCTCCCTCTTTCTCCCTATTGCATAGCGCTTAGGTTGCCTTATGCACTACCTGATGGAGCTAGTAAGTTGTTTTTCCTCTACTGCTCATCAAATGAGAAATATTGATTTCCTCAACAAGAAATCACTGAGGAAGTATTCCCTCACTATGCGATCTGTTTCCTCCTTTTGATGGCGTTTCTGCCTAGAACTCAACTTGCAGAAATTGTGTTCCTCTAGCTCTATGTGGCTCTGCGTAGCTTCCTCTACCTTGGCAAGCTTTCGATATGGCAGTCTTACCTCTCCATCGGCTCACTCAGAGAGAGACACCCATGAAAATATAGCCCTCCTCGCTAAAATTGTGTTATCCCTTTGGGGATTCGAATCGTTGCTTGCTGCAGCAAACTGGCCCTTGCTTCAGTGCTAGATCTGCTCTTCCTGTTTCACATCAACAACTTTGATACCATGTGAAAATTCCTAGATCTAACAATATCAAGAATCCTACTGCAACCAACGAAATCTATTTCACCTAGATTGTAAATTACATTACAAGCTTATTTCAGATTTCTTCTTGAAACATTGAAGTAAATTACTGAACCAACCTACACCAATTAAGTATGATTCTGAAACATAGAAACTGAGCAAGGAAAATAGAAACGCATAGGACACAGTTATTTTTGGACAAAAGTCCCCGGAAAAACCCAATGCGAGAAAACCGATGCAACAGCTTTGAGGGTTTATTATTATTAAGTAGTAGCAAATTCTGAATACATCACTTAATACCTCACAGGGTTATTCAATTACAGAGAGAAATATTGGCATAAGCTTTGTGAGTTTTACCTCACACAATCACTGAGAAAAAGTCTCGGTTGTTCCCGCTGCTGGATGAGGTGCCCCTGGCAGGCTTTGTGTTATCACTGCGCTGCCTCTACGTTGTCCCAGCGTCAACTCTCTCAGGCACAACGTCACCCAATTCGGGAATCGATCAGTAGCCCAGAGTCACTGCTCTCAGCCTCCCGGTCTCACACCCCGGCTTCCGGCAGTTGAAATTGACCCTATGCTCTAACTTCCGACTCTCTCTCCCCCTCTGCATTGGTTCTGCGTGGCCCTGCATCAACCTCTATGTCAAGGCTACTGGATCACTCACTACCTCTCTCTTCTGATGTATCTCTGACTGCGAATCTCTCTCCCCGAAAGTTGTTATCCCTACCCCTCAACTGCAAGAGATTTCCTCAATCGATTTTTCCTCCTAAGAACTTCTCACTTCATAAAATCGATTTCCTCGATCTCTCTGTGTATTTTCCAAATGACCCCCAAGCCCCTTCTTATATCTTCTTGTTGGACAACCAACGGCCTAGATTAAATCATAATCAAAGGCTCGGATCATTTTGGCTTGATCCCTGTCTTCCTGATTAGATTAATACCCATTAATATTTTAATTTTCCTAAGTTTAGACTTAGGAACCCCATTAAAAATATTAATTATTTTAATAAAATCACTTCTGGGTGGAATTTCCCAAAAAGCTTTTTGGGTTCTTTGGAATACATGTGCCCAAGCCTCCCTGCAAAATTTGAGACTTAGAGCACATATGATTCTACCCTAAATCAACATTAATGCATATGTTACTCTCTCTTAATGGATTCATTCCTCTCTCTCTTTAATGCTCTTATGCACCTCTTACACTTTCTTACACAATTTAAAGACTTGTCATAAAAAGATTCCTCTTACACCTCTTTAATGCAAAAGTTACACTTCTCTCTTAAATGCATAAGTTACTCCCTCATGAATTCGACCTCCTTGTTCTTCTTATATATTTGTGCCTCTCATCCTCACTTGACATACTTACTTGTGCCTGTGAGAGGAGAATTCGAACTTGAGAAAGAGAGAATTGAAGAGACTAGAGGAAGATTGAGAGAGAGAGAGAAAGAGTCTTGAAGAGCAAGAGAAGATCTTGGAGGGCCAAAGTGATTCAGTGTTTGCATCAGCTACCGCTGTCAGAGACCCTTCAGATTTGGGTGAACTTATTCATTCTCTCATTGTACTTTGTACCTCTGCTGAACAATTGATTTCTAATAGAAGAAGAATTTTGTTGGGTTTTCCCCTTGTGGGTTTTGCCTTGATCATTGACCTAACTTCTCTGTGTCTCATTGAATTATTGGTTGTCTTCCATTGTGCATATGGTTTATATGGTTTATGTTCTATCTACAATTACTTAACTTATTTTGCAACATAAAGAAGTTATGGATTTAAGTGATTGTAACAGCATAAAGCATCAGAATTTCAACATGGTATTAGAGCTTTGGTGAAAACAAGCTCAAGAAGACAAACTCCATTTCCAGTGCTCTTTCTATTGGATTATCTTTTGCTGTCAACTCCATTTCCAGCTCTCCTTCTATTGGAATATCTCTTGTTGTTCTTTCCATTTGTAGTTCTTTTTCTGTTGAGATACAGCTTGTTATCCACTCCCTTTGCAACTCTCTTTTTGCTGAAATATAGTTTGTTGTCCGCTCCATTTGTAGCTCTCTTTCGCTGAAATATAGCTTGTTGTCCGCTCCATTTGCAGCTCATTTTCTGTTGAAATATAATTTGTTGTCCTCTCCATTTGCAATTCTCTTTTCGCTGAAATATAGCTTGTTGTCTGCTCCATTTGCAACTCTCTTTTGCTAAAATATCTCTTCTTGTTCCTTCTACTTACTGTTCATTTTCGGCTGAAATTTCTCTTCCATTTCGCTGTTGAAATATCTCATTTACAGTTGAAATATCTCTGATTGTACCTTCTATTTGTTGCTGCAATTTTGAAGAGATCAAGATGTCTTATAAGAATGAAGAGAAATTAGTTGATGCTTCAAACTTCTTCCCTTGGAAGGCCAGATTGGATATTACTCTTGAGAACATGATGTTCTAGAGTATGTTGAAGGAGAGGTAGGAGAACTAGCTAAAAACTCCAATGTTGCTATCAAGGCTAGATACAAGAAAGGAGACGTCAAGGCTAAAAAGATTATCCTTGACTCTCTTAGAGACCACCTCATCACTTATGTTTCCAATTTGAAGAAAGCTAGAGAAATGTATGACAAGCTTATTAGAATGTATCAAGTGAACAACTTGAGTCAAGTTCTTGCTTTGAAGAATCAACTCAAAGATGTTAAGATGAACAGAGGAGAAACCATTCAAGCATACTTCATGAGGATATCAAAAATCAAAGATCAGTTGTCAACTTTTGGTGAAGTTGTTTCCAATAAAGAACTGGTACTGATTTCGCTTGGGGGACTTCCTTCTTCCTGGTAAAGTTTTATTACTACCATCAATAATAATGACAAGTTTCCTATAGATGAGCTGCTAGGAAAGTGCAGTCAAGAAGAAACTTGAATGATTTCCAAAGTGAGAACTACCAAGCATGAGGAGGAAGAACCTACTACCTTTGTTGTACAAGGCAAAAAGAAGAAAGGAAGAAGAGGAATGCACTATTCAAGAAAGTCTACTCCCAACAGCTCCTCTCAATGAACCAGAGACTTATCAAAAGTCCAATGCTACAATTGTCGCAAGCATGGCCAACTATGCTCGTGACTGTTTAGAAAACAAAAAAGCATCAAAATTGAACTTCAACAATCGCTCCAACAAATTTGATTATAGAAGAAGAAGAGAAGCTCCTTCTACTAGCAAAGGAAACTGCATTCCTCAAAGAACCAAAGGTATGATAATAATGCACCTAAGACTCAATCAGAGTACTTTCTTGTTTCTACTCTTTCTAATTCATCTCTTGCAGATTCTTGTGATGGTTGGTTGATAGTGGTGCTTCAAGGCACTTTATTGGTTACAAAGTACTCTCTCATCTAGTTGAGAAGGAGACATATTTGAAGATCATTCTTGGAGATAACTCTACATATCCCATAAAGGGATCTGGTTCTGTTTCTTTCCATCTGGATCCTGGTAAAACTTTGACTCTTCAAGAAGTTTTATATGTACCTAGTTTATAGAATCTTGTGTCCATATCATCTTTAGAAGATAAAGGAATGAAAGTTGCTTTCATAAATGGTAAAGTTCTCACTTGGCCATCGAGATCCAACATGAGAGATGCCCTCACTCTAGGATCTACATGTGAAAGTCTATACAAAATCAATGGAAGACATATTCATGCACTAATCCATGACATCAATCATCAAAGTGAACTTTGGCACCAAAGGTTCGCTCACTTGCACTACAAAGCATTACTTCATGTGAGAAAGATGGTTTCTGGAATGCCGGAAATCAGATCTAATCATGATGGTGTTTGCCAAGGATGCGCAAGCGGAAAGCAAGTGAAGGGACCAATCCCTTCAAGCAAAAGTAGAACCAATCATGTATTGCCTCTTGTACATTCTAATTTATGTGGACCAATGCCTATAATTTCTCTTGGTGGTTACTTGTATTATATTATCTTTGTGGATGATTTTCCATGCAAAACATGGATTTATTTTCTAGAAAATAAAAGTCAAGCTTTTAACATGTTCAAAGATTACAAAGCTCTAGTAGAAAAACAAATTGGAAAGCAGATCAAAATTTTCAGATATGACAATGGAGGAGAGTTCACTTCCAGTGATTTCATTGACTTCTGCAAAGAAGTTGGAATCAGAAAAGAGACCATTGTACCATATAACACAGAACAAAATGGTGTGGCCGAGAGAAAGAATATAACTATCATGGAATCGGTCAAAGCTATGTTGCATGATCAGAAATTGCCAAAGTTTCTATGGGGAGAAGTTGCGAACACAGTGGTCTATGTTCAAAATAGATCTCCTCACCGTGCCCTAAACAATAAGACTCCAGAAGAAGTCTTCATTGGCGAGAAGCCCAAAGTTGGGCACCTATGGATCTTTGGTTGTCATGTCTACTTTCATGTCCCAAAAGAGAAAAGGAACAAGTTGGAAGCTTCAAGTAAGAGAGGTACATTTGTTGGTTATTGTGAGAATTCTAAAGCTTACAAAATATACGTACTCGGTCAAAGAAATATAAAATTTAGCAGGGATGTAACATTTGATGAAGACGCAACGCTTGGAAAAGCAAGAGACGCTCCTCTTCCTCCTGCTAATGTTGATAGTCAAGATGATGTATTTGAAATACAAGAAGACCCTGAAGCTAAAATTGATATTGTCGATGAATCCATGGAGCCCATGGATCCTTTGGATCCTCCTCCATGTGATCCTCTTTCTAAAAAGAGACCTTTATGGCTTCGTGACACTCTTCAAGATGCTAATAAACATGTTGCCCAAAGAGGAACTTTCAGAGAAAGCAAGAAACCTTGTCGGTTCCAAGGATATGTTGTAGCCATGAGCAACATTATTCAAGTTGAATCGTGCCCTTTTGAAGAAGCTATAAAGGCCCAAGTGTGGAAAGATGCAATGGTTGAAGAATATGAATCCATCATTCATAACGATGTATGGGAAGTGGTTCCAAGACCCCAAGGTAAATCTGTTGTATCTTCTAAATGGTTGTATAAAATTAAACATAGTGTTGACGGCAGTATTGAAAAATATAAAGCTAGCTTTGTGGCTAGAGGTTTCTCTTAGAAAGAGGGAATAGATTATGACAAAAAATTTGCACATGTTGCCCGTTACACCACCATCATATCTAATATAGTTGTAGCTGCTAGCCAAGGATGGTCTCTTCACCAAATGGATGTGACGACTGCTTTTCTGCATGGCTACCTTAAAGAAGAAGTATTTGTGGAGCAACCACAAGGCTTTGAAGTATAGGATCCAAACACTCATGTGTGTAGGCTGAAGAAAGCCCTCAATGGTTTGAAACAAGCTCCAAGAGCTTGGTATGCTCGCATAGATACTAGATAGCTTCTTGATCAAGCTTGGTTTTACTAGAATCAATGCAAATCCAAATCTTTACTTTAAGACAGACCAAGGTATGCCTTTGATTCTGGTATTGTATGTTGACGATTTATTTCTGACCGATAGTGAACCTCTTATTCTCCAGTGTAAGAGGGAGTTAGCTTCTGAATTTGAAATGAAAGATCTTCGTTTGATGAACTACTTTCTGGGCTTGGAGGTTTGGCAAAAATCTGGTGAGATTTTCCTTTCTCAAGAAAAATATGTTGTCAAACTACTAGAAAGGTTTGGCATGACTAAGTGTAAGTCCATGAATACTCTAATGGAAATGAATTTCAAGAAGCTTTGTGGTAAAGTTACAGGACCTTATTTGGCTAATCCTTTTGCATACCATCAACTGATTGGGGCACTAATGTTCTTAGTGAACACTAGACCAGATATATGCTTTACAGTCAATACTCTGAGTCAATACATGATTAAGTCTGCTCATGCACACTGGGTTTTTGCAAAGCATGTGTTGAGGTACCTGCATGGGACCATCAATCTTGGATTGAGATATATTGTCGATGATGTGAGGCTGCATGGATACTCTAATGCTGATTGGGCTGGTAACTCTACTAACAGAAAGAGCACATCAGGGTGTTGCTTCAGATTAGGATCTGTCATGATATCTTGGATGAGCAGAAAGCAAAAGTTTGTTGCCCTTAGCACGGTTGAAGCAAAATACGTTGTTGCTAGCATGGCTAGTTTTGAGGCAATATGGCTAAGGAAGCTCTTTGGAGAGTTGTTTGAGCAAGTATTGGATACGACAGTAATTCACTGTGACAATAAGAGTGTGATTCAACTTGCTGAAAATCTTGTGTTCCATGACAAGTCCAAACACATTGAGATCAAATATCAATATATCTGGGATATGGTGCAAAGAGGAGTAGTAAGACTTCATCATATATCGACTCATGACTAGATCGCTGACATTCTTACCAAGACTTTGCCGAAAGAAAAGTTCTTGGTTTTCGGAGAGCAACTTGGACTGACATATGTGACCCTTCCTAGAGAGTGTGGTCATGGATGATAAGCCTTGGATGAGTGAGATCCTTGTCATGTGTTGACAAGTGGGTCCCCCCAAGCAGTGATGAGCCTTGGATGAGCAAGATCCTTGTCATGTGTTGACAAGTGGATCCCCCCAAGTCATGATGAGCCTTGGATGAGAGAGATCCTTGTCATATAAGTGGATCCCCCTAAGCGTGTATAGGGTGTTGGATGCATCTCCCCTATGATGATTCTTCTTCATTAGATTGTAACATCATTGTTCCAAAGCAAAGATAGCAGAGATCCTTGTATCAGAAAGAAATTCCTCCCTAACTGAGAGGGAGTGTTGAAAATTGACAGCTATGGGATGAATTTCCTTAAATATAAAATTTCATTTCTGATCTTTCTAAAGTGACTTTCTAAAAATAGAAATTCATGTCTATCTTTACAACCATGACTTTCCAAAAATAGTAAATCACTTTCCATCAATTCGTAATCATATATATACGATGGAAAATCACTTAACTTGTCCTTAATCAATCTCAAATGTTTAATTTTTAACTTAATCATCAATACTATTATTATTACTATTATCCTCTTTATGATATTATTATATTATTATTAAAAAGAAATTCAAGTCGAATCACGAGACTCAATCATGTCATATGTAACTCCCCTCAATTAATGCATATGTACGCGCTCTCGTCTCTCTCTCTTAAGGTTCATTCTCTCTCTTCTTTAATGCTATAACAACCTCTACAACTCTTCTTACACATTAATTGACTCGTCCACAAAGATTCCTCTTACACCTCTTTAATGCATAAGTTACACTCCTCTCCTTTATGGCATAAGCTACACTCCTATTTTGGCATATGTAACTCCTCAAAGCATAGGAGTTACTCCCTCATCAATTCGACCTCCTTGCTCTTCCTATATATTTGTGCCTCTCATCCTCACTTAACACACTTACTTATGCTTGTGAGAGGAGAATTCGAACTCGAGAAACAGAGAGTTGGAGAGTCTAGAGTAAGATTGAGAGACAAAGAAAGAGTCTTGAAGAGCAAGAGCAGATCTTGGAGGGCCAAAGTGATTCAGTATGGGCATCAGCTACTGCTATCAGAGATCTTCTTCAGGTTTGAGTGAACTTCTTCATTCTCTCGTTGTACTTTGTATCTCTATTGAACAAATGAATTCTAATAGAAGAAGAATCTAGTTGGGCTTTCCCCTTGTGGGTTTCGCCGTGGACATTGACCTAACTTCTCTATGTCTCATTGAGTTCTTGGTTGTCTTCCATTGTGCATATGGTTTATATGGTTTATGTTCTATCTAGAATTACTTAACTTATTTTGCAGCATAAAGAAGTTACGGATTTAAGTGATTGTAACAACATAGAGCATCAAAATTTCAACACCAGTTAGCCACCCACTTTGGGAAGCCAATCAATACCCTCGACACTATTATGTAGGTGTCCAATAGCACATCAATTCAGTCACACCTAAAGCGTCTAAGGGTTTAGTACTAAACAATTCACGAATAGGTTCCCCTTAGCCTCCTCCTCGGCCTCAGTGAAGCAACCAGAGACTTATCCAAAGCTTCTTTCCTTTGGCCTCAAATGTTAGGAGAATCCCTCACTCCTGCACCCCCCCACCAGGATCAAGCAAACAAACTCCCCACTGGATCCAAGGGACTCTAATAGCGAGCAAGCACCCTTGTCGCCCCCTCGTCCTTGGTTATCAGACTTGGGCATTTTTGACATCATCAAACTCCAACACTCGACTTATTCACTAAGCCTTCTAGAAGATCTGATTATATAGATATTTATGAGGTTGTCCTATTATTGTATTCTTTTTTTACTTCATTTTACCCTAGATTTAGCTTTGGCATTTTCTAGGAGTTGCATTTGCACTCCCACATTGTACTCACACTGGTTGTATCCTTCAATCCCATTGACCTATTTATTGTCATTCATTGGACATTAATAAAATTATCGTATCTTTCTTATCTATATATGTGAATTTTCAATATATAAATCCAACACAAACTATATTTAGGTCATTAAAAACAAGAAAAATTTTAAGATATAGAAGAAACTCATTCACGGCTCAAGGTTATGTTTTTATGGTCAACCATACAATTCAATTCATATTGTTATAGTCCAAGACAAGGAAATATATATAAATCTATAGATATCTCTAGTTTTGGATTATGATCTCAAAGATACTACTCAAAATACCCTTTATGGATAGAAAAGTTATTTATACACCACATGCCATGAGAATATCCAATAAATACCAAGCATGCATGTCAAACTCATAGGGTTTTACTTAAACAACATATAAATCTTAAGGTCCACACTGGATAAATGTAAATACTTAGCATAGGTCCTAGTTTTGCTAAGACACAACAATAAAACTTACTAAACTGTTGACTTTTTCCTTACATGCAAAGAAGTTCGCTATCATAAGAAAAATTCTCCAAAAAATAATAACAAATGCCAAAACCTGACAGAAATCACCAAGCATAATAAGCACAACTGCATCTAAAGCTCCACCAAAGGTAAATCACAATTGGCCCTAGATGATACCTAATCAACCATAGACTACTATTGCAATATCAAAAAATCAACTCTCCTGGCATAAAGAGTTGACGCAAGAACTTCAGTCTAGAATACATTTGCTCAAATTGTACACGATGATGATGTAATTTAAGTTGAAATAGGAGTTAAACATCCCAAATGTACATGTGGTGAAAAATCAAAAAGAGAGCAAAGTAGAATAATTAAGACTAGGCCAATGACTTTGGATACTTTTGGTCACACATGGTAGTGAGTCTAAAAGTAGTGTGTCGGACGACATTAACCAACAGAGAATAGGTACTATGTATTTGCTTTAAATTACTCTATGTAATGGCCATGACATTACCTGCCTCCTATGAAAAGTCTTCTAGGTAGAGATTTTAATATTACAGAATGTGAAGCTGACAGGAGATCAAAAGGCATGTGGTGGAAAAATTAAATGCAAACAAGTGATCCAGGTGCAAACAAAATCTAGGAATCAAAGAACAATAAGATAAAAGACACGATGGTTCACTAGCTCAAACTACCAAGGCTTCATTAAAAAGAATTAGACAGACTATATGGCTTGCATGCCAACTGTACATGTAATCAGCAAGAATGATTACCCAGGTAGTTAGTATAAAAATAATCATGCCACCTATGTGTTCAAACCAATTCTCATCTACGTTGAATAAACCCTAGGTGCACTGCAGGCCCAGAATACTAAACAATCCTTTTTTTCAAAGACAACAATGCAGTATCTGTGTATGACATTGACCAAAATGATAGTTTTTCATGTAGTGCAGATGCAAGAACACTAAAGGGATTAACTTCGGATTCTGGAGAGAAACATGTAGTAATTTTGAAGGAGCTAGGTTTAGTGTTAAGGTAGAAGATCAGGATGCAAGTTATTTATCAAGGATTAGGAAGAATAGAAAATTCTAAAGGAGCCAGCTTTAGTGTTAAGATGGAAGATCAGGATGCAAGTTATTTATCAAGGATTAGGAAGAATAGAAAATTCTAAACGAGCCAGCTTTAGTGTTAAGATGGAAGATCAGGATGCAAGTTTAATATCAAGGACTAGAAAGAACAGACAAGGCTAGGTGGCAAGACCAGGTTTGACACAGTAATTGGGGATGCATCTTTGTTTCAAGAATTAAGGATCTAACAGATGATAAATATAGCCTGCAGGTTATGATCAGAATGCAGTGGCTATTGTTGCTTCTTCTATCAGCTTAGTGATAGGAGAGACATCAGTGCAATAGTTGATAGGAAGCCTCCAAGAATGATAGAGCATGAATGCATCCAATGCCCAGCTTCACATCACTGCTCCATTAAACACTTTGGGAGATTTTACAGCAGTTAATGGAAACAGGGAATTTCTAATATCAAATTTAATCTTGGCATCAACTGTACAAGTAAATACAGAAAAGAAACACTACCAGTTAATTTGTATTTTCCCTAAAGGAATACTGGTTTTGTTGACAGCATTTAAACATGAAGTAGAGGTGCCTTGTAACTTCCTTCTTAAACAAGCATTTACTCTCTATCTCTATGCACCAAGTTTTGCTGCTTCATACGCTTATTATATTTTGCTTCTTTTCTTGTTTCTTTTCCATGGTCTCCGATGCTTGGGACAAAAGGCTATAACTGTATGATTTTTGTTTCCAGTTGTGCTATATACAGAATGTTGTTTACTATGGTACTTAGCCCACTAAAAGAATGATGTTAGTAAGTGAGACACTACATGCGAATAAAATATTCTATGACCATTTACATTTCAGATGTTGTTATTGGACTGCTGCATTTTTGTGACTACCCTCCTATGGTACTTTGCCCACTAGAAAAATGAGGTAAGTGAGAGACCATGAATATAAAATATTCTACAGCCATTTACAGTTCAATATTGTTATTGTACTGCTGCTTTTTTGCAACTACCCTGACAGGAAATAGGTGGAAGTATGAGCATCTTTGGTGTCAGATCAAACTTAATCTTCTAAAAGTAAATTTCAGCTACCGTGATATAAATGTTAGGGCAGTTCCAGTATTTACCTGCAGCGCCTTGCTCCGAAGTTCTGCACATCAAGAAAGCAAGATAAAAACAAATAAATCATTAAACAGTAGATAATCAGAAGAGTGGCAATGAAAGTTTTAAATGAAAACATATAATCTTCAATTTCATTTTTTGACAATTATAACTATATATTATCAAACAAACATTTTGTAGGAAATAAAGCATGCAATTGTTATTAACACGGAAGAAAGAAAGAGAGTGTATGAACATCAACAATGAAAGGGAATGCAGTGCATGGCCTGGTGGTTCAAAATATACTTACGACAACCAAGAAAAATATTCAGCACCCCATTCACAAAAGAAAAGGAACATGGATGTGTACTGTTACTGTCTCATAAGGTAGTTATATTAGGATTCTAGGTGACTTCAACACTCGTGCCAGAAACCTTCAGGTTGCCCTACATAACAGAGTAGAGGACACACTTTGCCTCCAGGAGTTCGAACCAGGATCAGTGGGCCTCAATAGGAGTTCACAGGATAGTGATGGACCCCTCAAAGATTATGGGAGACATCTCTTGCAGCTAGGTGAATCCCATGGCTTATTGATACTGAATGGGCTTCCTTTCTTCCCGGGTTCTGGTGGACTTTACTTGCTTCTCCCATGGTGGAAGCGCCAGTGTTGTTGACTGTGTCTTAACCAACTAAGATCATCCCCCACATATCCAGCAGTTACCTGTCTCTCATTTCCCCCTGGCAGACCATGCCCTCATCACCCTCTCCCTCTCTACCTCCTCTATGTCTCTCCCCACCCCCCTAATCCACCCGCCTCAAGGAGTTGCTCCCCTCCATCCCCGAAATCAGGTCACTAGGCACAACCACAGCCAAACAAAAGATTTTTTCCACTGTCCTCGTGGAGGCAGCGCATGATTCCTACCCCTACTCTACTCATCAACATGTCCATAACACTCCCCCTGGTTCATGTCCCATGAACCGCTGGTTCGATAATGAATCTAGATCCCTTCACAAACAGCTCCATCTCACCCCCATGCATAACCCATCTTCCACCCCTTACCTCTGCAAAACCTATTGTCAACTCCTTCACTTTAAAAAGCGAACCTTTCTCTCTCAAAGGAAACAAGAACTATGTGAGCCCTCTGCCACCCCACAAAAGCCTTCTAGTGTACTCTTTTTCCTAGACACCATGCCATCTCACCTAACCTTGACCCCCAGTCCCTGTTCTCTCACACAACCTCCCTTTATGACATTCCCGGACAACCTATTATCTACACATCCCTTTACCCCTCTCCATGCCAGCTTTTTTTTGAGAGGGACATGAGGACAACAGTCAGAGCCATGAGTACCAACAAAGCAGCTGATGAGGAAGGGCTTCAAGACAAATTCCTTAAACATGGCAGCAAATCATCTCATTTGACCTTAACCCTCAGTGCCTGTCCTCCCACACAACCTCCCTTCATAACATTCTTAGACAAATTATTATCTACATCCATATCCCCCTCCTCATGCCACCCTTTTTTTAAGAGGGACATCAGGACAACAATCAAATCTATGAGTACAAACAAATCAGTCGATGAACCGAATTCCTTAAACATGACATCCAAACTCTTCAAGTCTTGTATTGCTGATTTATTTAATCATGTGGTCTGTTTAAGCTTCCCCACCTCCTAGACGAGACACTATTCATCCAAACCATAAATCAAATAGTAGCTCTAATCTGAACAACTACCAAACTATCGTGGACAGTCATACATTCTCCCAGCTTTATGCCACAATCTTAAATTGGTCATTCTTTGAGTTGAAGAGTGGTCATCTTAGGGCTCAAAGACAACCAAGTTTCCAGCCAAACTACCAAACAATGATCACATTTTCACTCTCCGAGGCATTGTTCAGGAGGCTCGTCATCGCTCGTCAAAGGTTTATAATTGCTTTGTAGACTTCTCGAAAGCATTTGATAAAGTTCCAAGGGAGGCACTGTTCCAAAGGCTCTGTGACATTGACATATCTGAAACCCTCCCAACAGCCATTATGAGACTCTATCAATCAGTTTTGGGACAACTCAAGGTGGCAAAAGGCCTTTCCGATTTCATCCTAAGTACCATTGGGGTAAAATAGGGATGCCCCCCCCTCACCAACCCTCTTCAAGATCTATATCAATGAGTTAGAGCCTTTCCTACATGATATCATCCAGGAGGGAGATAGTTGTCTTCTACACCAGGTATATCGCTCCTTTTTGCCAAAGACTTGGTCTTGTTGGCTTCTACCTCTAAGGGCTTGAAGAGACAGAATGACGCATTGTCCAGCTTTTGTGACCTTCGACAATTGATGGCCAACCTCAATAAAACCAAGGTTTTGGTTTTCTACATCGAAAAGATCTCTTACAGACTTTAAATTTTTACAACTGAGGTGTCGAAATTGAGATCACCATAGTTTACACCTACCTAGGGGTATCGTTCACGATGCCTTGTTTTGGTATGCAACAAGCCATCCAACCTCGGCTCTATAAAGAATATGGTTCCCTAGCCCTCATTGAGACACAATGTTTCCAAAGTCAATTTCAAAATAATTCATCCAAAATTCACCTCATGGAGACGATTATTAGACCCATGGTTCTTTATGGCTCCAAAGTTTGGGGCCCAAGCTTGTTGAAGACAGATTGAGCCAGCTTGGAGAGAATCCAGACCCTACTTCTTAGACGCATCATCCATTGTAATCAGACACTTCCGAAAACCATTATTCAAGCAGAGTTCAATGTCCACCCATTTTGGCTTGAGGTCATTTTCTATTTGGTCTCTTTCCTTCATAGAGTCAGGTTTTGCAAACACTCTACCACTAAAAGAAAGAGGTACACTTATCTCGCTCTTTACTCATTGAAGGCTTTGGCCTCAAACCCCCCCCTAAACAAGTCATGGTCGCGGTTGGTTCTCGAAGGGATTTTGGCTTCTCTAGTCGTCCAACTATCTCCCCAAAGTGCCTTCCCCCATTCAGATTCTCCCTTAATGCATTGACCCATCTCTTTTCGAATTGGCTCTCACAGACTCTAAATAAAGACTAGCCACCATATACCATGGCTAAATAGGATCTACCAAATGTGCCACCTACAGGAGCCACCTCACTTTTAGGTGCTCCTTATACTATGATATGAAAGGACAATACCACTACCTATATCAAGATTCGAGAGGCTCCCTCTCTACCTTCTTGAGGTAATAGGACTATTGTTGCTTAGCCCTCTTGATCAGAGAGATTCTCAACCAAAGATCTCTATCCCTACACATGCGCGAACTTGGGATGACCAGGACGATCAACTCATACTTTCATGTGGATTCACCAGATCAAACCATAAGCGACGAGCAAAAGTTCAAGGTGCACTAGACAATAGAAGGGTGAGATCTTCGATCTCTTATCAGCCTCCCCCCAAGGGATTGATGGACATCATCAAGGACAATTCGACGATGTTGAACCATACATCAATTCACATGTCCTCAAAGCACCAAAGAGAACAACTCCAGATAGCCCCAAAGCAGGGCATCCCCGACCTGTCTAATTACTTCCCAGTTCCATAGGAGCAACTAGAGATTTATTCAAAGCTTCCTTCTTTCAACTTCGGTTAGTAGGAGTATCCCTCGCTCCTACATCCCCCCCCTGAGATCATATAGTCGAGCCCACCTTTGGTTCCAAGAGACTTCAACAACAAGCCAATGCCCAATTTGCATCCCTCGCCATCGGTCATCAAATTCAATAGCCCTTGATATCTTTAGCTCCGTTGCCAAATCTTCCTATCTCATTCATTCTTCTTGGTAGGCTATTGATTATTGTGTATCGTTACATGGCCTTTTATATGAGTGTCGCAGCAACACTACCAATTGTTTTTTTCTTTTTTAATGTTATTTTCAATATTTTCTAGGAGTTATGCTTGCACTCCCACATTGTATCCATATTGATTGCAATCCAATTGACCTACTTTTATGGCCATTTGTTAGACATTAATAAAATTATCTTATCTTATCTGATATTCCTACATACTACTAAAAAAAAACTTCTAGCTTCACTGAAAATCTAAAAATGAAATTGCTTACTGAAATAGTATGCAAAAGTTAAAAGTATGAGCACTATAGTTGTTGAAATAGAGTAGAAATAAGGTTTATGGTAGACCAACTAACTGTCAAATCTTTCTACATAGACCAGATTTGTTCCCAATGCTCCAAATATGATTTAATATTCTAATGCTCAATTAATGTTAATCAATTCATTCAATTGTCACAAGGTATGTGGCAATAAGCATATGGAAAGTTGAAAGATCTATGAAAAGAAAATGGCTAGAAAGATTAGGGCTATTTCCTAAGCTCACGGCCCCCTGAATCGATTGGTCATTACATGTTTGATGATAATGAAAAGCTTGATCTTGATTCTGATTGATCTGGGATTGATTTTTTTTAGAGAGACTCAAGGTCTCACTACTCTACTATCTAAAATACCTTGGAACTCAACTCAGCGCTTGTTGCTCCAATCAGCTAGATCGACTTATAAGTATGATGTGATCATTTGAATCATCCCTGAGTGAGGTGAGGTATGTAGGGTATGATATTTGTGTCTACATATCTCCTAGATGAAGAGGGCTAGCCTTCTTTGGTCAAAATATCAGAAGAAGGTAGAGACAGATCCTTTGGGCTCTCTATATAGGAAATGATATTGTCCTCTAATCTCATAATATATAGGACACCAAAAATGGGGTGCATATTTGTCTCTGACTCCTATAGGTGGCACAACTGGAAAACCCTATCAGATCATGGTATATGGTAATTTGTCTACACCCGAAGTCGATGGGACCCAACTTAAAGCTACTCTAATGGGATCCTGAGTGAGTATGTGCAGTGCCTGCAAGTACAAGGGGGGCAGACGATGAGGCCATCCTACAACTCCAAAAAATGCTCTAGGTAGAAGGAGATCTTTGAGCCAAGGCTCGCCAAGGGGGATGTCCAAGTGATCTGAATGTATAATCTGTAGATATCCTCTCTAAAGGTTTGATTCAATATTTGTCAAGTTGGAAAGAGATGTGTTGGTCCATCAAGGGAGAAACTAAATGGAGGAAAGCGCTTTGGGAATATGGCCATCAACTGAAGAAGTTGAGGTGCCTCTACGAACCATCCATGAGCACGACCTAAGGGGGTATCCGAGGCGATGAGCTTCAAAGAAAAAAGTGCAAGATAGGAGTATCTCTCTCTCCCAAAAGCAAAGTCTTTGTAAGCCATGACTCTATGGAGAAAAGAGACCAAGCGGAAAAGAACCTCAAGACAAAAAATGGGTGGACCCTGAACTTTGCCTGAATAATGAGCTACAAAACTGTGTGCTTGCAGCAGATGATACATCAAAGAAGTAGGGTTTGGACTCTCTCCATTGTGGCCCAATCTAATTGTAGTAAATTGGGTCCCCATATCTCGAAACCATAGAGGACTGCGGTGGAGCTTGAACGAGATGTCATAGAACTGTGCCTGGAAGTATTGTCACTCGATGAGGGCTAGGGAGTCGTAGCCTTTACTAAGCTGAGTTTGGAGTGCCTACCACATACCAAATCTGAGCCCTACAAATTGTATCCCCAAGTAGGTGTAAGATGCAACGATCTCACCCTCTGCATGCAATAGAGTTCTTTGAGGCATTGAAGATTAGAACCTTGGTTTTACCCAAGTTGACCTTCAATTGTCAAAGGTCACAAAAATTGGCCAACGTGTCAATCTGTCTCTGCAATCCCTTGGGAGTGGAGGCCAACAAGACCAAGTCATCAAAGAAGAGGAGCAAGAAGATCAAAAAATGGTGCAATAAGCAGCCATCACCCTCCTTATGTGCTCATGGAAGAAAAACTCGAGCTCATTAATATAAATCCCAAAGAGAGTCAGAGAGGGGACATCTTTGCTTCACCCCAATGGTACTTTGAATGAAGTCTGAAAGGCCATGGACCATCTTGAGATGCCATAGCACTGACTTACAAAGACTCGTGATACTAATTAAGAGGGAGACTTCGTGACATTAACATATCAGGGACCCTCTTAATTGGTATCATGAGACTTACAGAGTCTCGTGATATCAATTAAGAGGGTCCCTGATATGTTAATGTCACGAAGTCTCTAGAATAATGCATCCCTCGAAACTGTGTCAAAAGATTTCTAAAAATCAACAAAGCAATTGTAAATCCGCGATGAGCAATGGCGCGCCTCCTCAATGATGGCTCTATGGGTGAAGATGTGATCAATCGTATGGTAGTCTGGTCAAAAGCCTACTCGTCCTCTAGCTCTGAGATGTTGATTCTCTAGTGCCTCAAAAAAACACTGGCGTAGAACTATGGCATAAAGCTTGGAGAATGTGTGGCCTACCATGATAGTTCTTTAGTTATTCAAATTAGCATTACTCCAAGATTTGTGGATCGGATGGATGATGTGTCTTGTCGAAGAGGGGGGAAGCCTGAACAAAACCACACGATTAAAAAGATTTGCAATATATGACTCAAGTGATTGGATGCCATGCTTGAGAAATTCGACTTGAAACCATCCTCATTAGTAACTGTGTCGCTACTCAAAGCTCTAGTTGCTCACTTGATTGCCAATTCAGAGAAGAGGTGGCAAAAGGTGGAAGGGGAGGGGATACGAGTGGGGGGTTTCCAGGGATGTCATAAAGGGAGGTGGTTTGGGAGAACATGTTATGGGGGTGAAGGCCAAGAGAGACAACAAGATGTCTAGGAAAGAGGGCCTGCCAAAAAGCTTTCAAGGAGTGGCAAAGAGCATCACAAAGTTCCTGTTTTCATGGGGAGAGGAATGTTCGTTTTTTCAGTGAAGTAGTCTAAGGGAAGCTTTGTGGAGGCTAGAGGAGGAATATGGGTCATGCATAAGAATGAGGCGTAAACACTTACGGAAAGATTTGCACTCATCATCAAACCAACAGTTCATTGGACTTGTGGGTGGTAGTTTTAGTTTAAGGCTTTGATACCAAAAAACATCCATCAAATTTTTTGGAGAAGTTTGGATACAATGGGACAACATCTCTCTCTTTCTCTCTCACACACACATGCTAAGTCACCTGACACGTCCTTACTGCACTCTCTCTCTCTCTCTCTCTCTCTCTCTTTCACACATACTAAGTCCCCTGACACGTCCTTACCCCACTCTCTCTCTCTCTCAAACACACACATATACTAAGTCACCTGACACATTCTTACCCCTCTCTCTCTCTCTCTCTCTCTCACACACACACACATACTATGTCACCTGACATGTCCTTACCCCACCCCCCTCATGGTGTCACGTATTTCATGTTGGGCACGACACATGTGTGATTCTCTCTATCCCTCTCCCACATAAACACACATATACTACGTCACCTAACACATCCTTTCCCCACCCCCAGTCTGGTGTCACGCGACATATGCATGACGTGTGTCCAACACAAGTTTGACTAGTGTCAAACACTAGCCTACTTGTGTTCCAAAATTCGAACACATGTTCAATGAAAAACATCTTGTGGCTTCTTAAAATCAATTTTTGGCCTCTTTCTCATGCAATTCAATCATAAATTTGGAGCTTTCATAGGTGTTAGAGTGCAGCTAAGGGCAATCAAGTGGTGTTAGAAAGGATTCCAAACACTAGGAAGTGGATTTGTCTAGCCCTTCTAATGTTATGTAATTAATGGTAATGTTAAATTCTTAAAGTAAAAGTGACCTTTTACTTAAATTTTTAATGTTACAATAAATTGTTTCAAGATGTTTGAGAGTGGTTCTAGGTTCCAACATCACTGGATATCATATGGAGAAAGTAGAGTTTTAGATCCCTCTCAAAATCCAACAAACTTAAAAGTTTTCAAGATTTCAGGACTTGGGGGATCACAAGATTTCCAATCAATTTTGTCATGTATGAGGGTATGGAACTAGCATTTAATCAAGAACCGCGAGCCCTCTATATACCTCGATGTTGATGGCAATGATTGTTGGACTCCTCTATCATGGCCCCAGGAAAAATGTATCATCACTCAAAATCTCGATTTGACATGTTAAGCTTTTTCTATCTTATTTTAATGCTTAGAAGGTGATATTAATGATGATAATATTGATATAGACAATGATTTTGATTATATGTAGTATT
Source organism: Pinus taeda (assembly GCA_000404065.3). Lineage (NCBI taxonomy): Eukaryota > Viridiplantae > Streptophyta > Pinopsida > Pinales > Pinaceae > Pinus > Pinus taeda. Next base: position 52,494 of record APFE031602836.1, read on the forward strand.
AGTTATTTGTTGTAGCGTGATTTTTTTTACTCTAACAGCCATTTAAAGCCTCTTTGTTCATGTATTTTTGCTTCAGAGATACATTCCACTCGGTGTTATTTTGGTTATATGCACTTGATGTATGATTGAATTTGTATCATCTTCAAGTAAAATTGTTAATTTTTTTGTTTCTAAATTCTAAAAAGATTTGAATATTTATCTATATTTCAGTTTTTGTATAGTGCTAGGGTAATTTTTGCCCTAGGATTTCCTGTAATGCTAGTTTTATTTCAACAATTTTTCTTTGCAATTTACAATAAACACAACTTCATAACAGAATACATCTCTTGCAACAACAATCAACAATATGATATAGCAAAACCATACAATCTTAACTGAGTCTAGTATCCAGATATTCCAACCACTCTTGTATAAAGGTTCAATTGTTCTTGAAGTCTAAGCTTAACAGAATCTGTTACTCTAACATTTATCAGCTATACTAAGTAATTACAGATCAAGCTATAAATTTAGAAATTGCAGCTCGGACAATTGTGATGTGACACATACACGATTCAAGAACGTATAAACCCGTGCCAACAGTACAGATTCCAATTTACACAGATGGGAGATCCCGAAATTCAAGTCTTTCACAACGTTAATTACCCTAACTAGGGACCTCAGATTTAAACAAGTTTTCTACTCCTATAATCTTCTGAACCTTAGACCTTTACAGAGACAACTCCTAATATGCTACAACTTCGGTTTTTTTTGTGCCAGATCCGAGCCTTTATCTTCTTCCAAACTTAGCTTGTAAGAGGATCTGAAATTGCAGAGAATCATTGGATTTCAGAGGGTATCCTTCACGGCTTGTTCAGACGCTACTCGTCGAGATGAGTGTCGACAAATAGCAGTGGTCCTTGCTGTCGCTGCCTTGAGTTTAGACAAATAGCAGTAGTTCTTCTTCACTCCGTGTACCCAAACAGAAACAGATTACAGGTTGTCTCTGTCTTGAAACCCTGTTTGCTGGTTATCCAACAGGCTCCGCTCTAAAAATTAAGGTTCAAGCTGTGTGTGTACTTCAGACCCTTCAAAGAAGTGTTGTGCCACAGTTTCATTGCCCTACCAAGAACAAATAGTGACTTCGCTGCCAGGACCAGAACCAGGTCGGGAATTCCGCTGCCCTGGACCAAGACCCAATCTAGAATTTCGTTGCCTGTATTAAAATATAATCATGCCCCCACAAAGAGAGAAAGGCCTCCATTGTCTTCCCAAGATGATCACAGAGGAATTTCGCAGCCCTTTTCAAATTTTCGCTTCTCCAGGAGCACAAAGGACCCACGCTGCTTTCAGATTGTTCCTATTCAAAAAAAATCCAATAGCCCAGAAATTGTTGCCCAACCAGAAACCCTTAACCTTGTGACAAAACAAATGTAGAAAAATAGAAAAATAAAAAGAGAAAAAGTTTATCAACTAGGGTGGAATCTTTCACCACCAAAATTGACAGGAGAAAAGGGGTCTTAAAACCCTCCGAGCCTAGGCTCAAAAATCAAGATAAGTGATCCAATCCAATGATCATTCCAAGTGAATTCAATCCTCCCATATTTATAGATTTCCTAGAGGGATCTCTTCTAAATTGATTGAATAAGCTTTACTCCAAGCCACAATTTTGGGTTTCTTCACCCCGCTGCCCCAAGAACTTGCCCAACAGTGGGAATTTTAGGGGTTTTCCCCTTTGTGAAGGACTATAACCTACGGGGATTGATAGGCTATTCATCTCTTGATCGATTAATTTTTTCGGGAACATTACATTTTTTGTATGTGTTAATAATTCACTAATTTGTTATATATATATATATAGATAGATATATAATATATAGTTTCATGGCATACAATTATAGAGAGTAAATGATTAGGGCATGTGTGTCTATATATATATATTATATATATATATTTTGAAGAAACTCATGTTGGCCCACTCATTCGTATAGTCATCACTCTTTTTCTTTACGCTAATGATATTGTTTTTTCCATGAGTGGTACTTACAATCTTGGCAAACATCTAGGAATCCTCCATGATCTTTGTTCCAAGATGGGCATGACTATTAATACTGACAAAATGGAAGTCATTATAATTATCCAGAAACATCACATATGATACCTTCATATATGACAACAACTTGGAGCGAGTTCTTTCATACAAATATCTTGGAATTGATATCCATCACAAGGTCAATTGCAAAGATAGCATTAAGAAAAGAAAAATAGAGGATGAAAAGCTCATTATGGACTTCAAAACAAATGCAAGTCAATAGATCTTTTAATATGGAATAAAATAAACTGCTTTTTGAGACTCATCGCCCTTAATATTTTATATGGATGTGAGATTTGGAGATACAGTATCTCCAAAGAGTTGTGCAGGAAGACAAAAGATATCCAAAAACAGTTTATAACTTATAATCTCAAGATTAAAGGAAATACACTCTATCCTATCCTCCTCATCAAAGCAAGCCTTCCCCCTCTTGAAAGCATGGCTATGACTAGCTATCTCATGTATAAGAAGAGGTTAAACAACATGGAAGACAAAAGGTTTCCTAAAGGTGCTTCTAACTCTAGCCAAAGCCACCTTCGGCTAAAGTTTGGATGGCATAAGGATGCAGAGTGTTAGCTAGACCACCAAGTGATAAAGGATATCATTGTACAGAATATAGATAATATTAAAAAATATTATTACATCAAAATTTAAGGAGAAATTATGGGGTGATAAAGAGTTAGAGGGAAAAAAGAAAACTAAGATAGTTTAAGGAGGAGATCAATCCAAATCTCGAAAATCAAATTTATCTCTCTATCTTGACTAGTATAAGAAAAAATAAGCATTGTAAAGTAAGAACAAATTCTCATGAGCTTCATAGTGAAATTGGGCATTGGTCAATTCTCAAAACACCATTGGATGAAAGGCTCCGTCACCTTTGCGATACTAAGAGGGTTGAAAATGAAAAGCATGTTCTCTTAGATTGTCTAGTTTATACTCAGATTATATCTAAATTTCAAATATTTATCACTGCCAACCTTTTAACTCAACAATAATATGAATTTCAAATATTTGTCACACTACCAACCTTCTCAACCTTTTAACTCAACAATAATATGGTGATCTTAGAATACTTCTCTTAATGTTTTTCAAGCATAGAAATAAAATTCAGAATAATCTTTTACCTTCTTAAGGTTTGATACACCATATTTCGTTTTAGTGGATGTTAATCATAAATACATACATATATAAGTTGTTTCATAGCATACACTTATAAGGAGTAAATTACAAGAAAGTAGTGTTCTAACCCACAAAATCTTATAGTTTGGCAGTTTTACTCCACATCAATTTTGAGGGTTTCCTCTCAACAACCAAATGTCAAAAAACATTCAAATCAATGTAAACTTTTAGCATTATTCTGGGTCCACTATAATATTTTGTGAATTAAATTTCAAGACTTGCAATCAAGCCTATGCAAGTATACTAATGTAATGCTTGACCACTTCTGGCTATAACAACAATATTTACAATGGGATTTGCTTTTATAAAAGAATTATCATCTTGGGCACACCTTTTTAAGAAATAAATTTGACCATGGGACGAGAACCTTTAATAAAGTGACCTTACAAATCCACACTGCTTTAAAACTTTACTTGGCTTCAGAAAAGAAAGATCCAATTTAAAATAGCTAAACGGATTGCCTACCAAGTAGTAGCGCCATCCTGACCTATTGTTATTAACCGCAGTGAACCTTGGAGTGCTCTCCAAGGCTGATTTGCCCCAGTCAAGCCCAATTCAATTTCTCCTCAAGGACTAAAAGTCAATTACAGCTCTAATACCATTTTCGATTTCAGAACACAAATGCACAATACTAAACACGATGGAAAATTTTCACATACTAAATTCATGCCTTTTGAATTGCTTAATACCAAGGATCTGTAGATGAAATTTGTTGATGAAGATAGCGAGAGGCATTCAGCCAAACACAAAATCAACCCAGAATAGACAAATCTTATCTCAATATTGTATGTCTAATCGTATATCAACCCTACTCTTACTTTCAGCAAACTAGGGTACCCATCTAAAGTAGACCTTATCTGCTCTAGCAAAAATAGTTGTGAATGTTCAATGTCAATTTATTTAATGTTTTCCTCATCTTTATTTTTCTTTTGTTTTAATTTTCTCTCCTTCTCTTCTCTTACTTTTTTTGGGGGGGAGGGAAAAGCAACTTGGGAATCCGTCCCAATGTATAAATAACACAATGGATCTGGTACAAATCCATGTTGTATCCATTTAACCATCGCATATTTAAGAGGTATTCAAGAAGAACCAGAATCCAATATGCATTCAGGATTCCAAGGAGTGCCGGAGAAAAACATTGAACTTTAAATCAGAACTTTAAAAAGAAACATTGCATATGGTATTTGTTAACTCTTTCTCTGTATTGTTTGAACCTTGGAAGCCTCTAGCCTTGTAACTTAAAAACAACGCATGTTACACATATTTTCTCTCATTGCATTTTCAGTTCATGTTATTTTATATTAAAATATTATAGTAGTTACTTTATAATCCAATAAGTTGAATAATGTCAATTTGCACCAACGCTAAAGATAAATTACCAGAATTTTGGATGAGATTCTTATAAACCATTCACACCTACAACCAAACCTTAAAGACCATTTGTAAATGGTTTAGAATAATTGAAACCTAACAAATATCTAACTAAAGAAAAATGTTATTTGTTCTCTTTTCATGTGAAGTATTTGAAAATAGCATCATAAGCACTTTATATAGAAATATGAAAGTTATTAATAGCATAGTAGTGGACTGCAGCATACAGACATTATTACTCAAAACTCTTTGAAATGAACAGCCATGAGAAATGAAATTAATGTCCATGAATAATCATATAGGTCAATGGGACATGAGACTATGAAGTACAACCTTTGCCAGTAGCATTAAGGAGCGCCTACAGCATCACCTAAGCAGTTCTAATATACAATTATGGAGAGTTCACTCAAGCCAGGACTATAATATTGTAGATAGATGATACATATATATTAATTGACAATATGTAATACCAAAACTCACATAAATGTTGAAATTGACAAAAAAACACTTACTGCGGTATCCGGAGTAACCGAGCTATCACACTTTGATGAGCCTCTCCTTCTTGTGGACAGACTTCACTCAGGCTTCCAAGCCGTACTTCAAACTTGTCATCCAAAAGGATGCTACTTGCCTGAACATCCCTGTGATACAAAAGTACTCATCGTTAATTTTTCTAAAAGAAACTGTGACAGTATAAGAGTTGTTCCCTAAAATATATGCATCCCATGAAAAGGAACAATTGGTAGCTAGACAATAAAACAAAAACGTAACAAAACTTGTGAAGGTCCAGCAGACAAACTTGGTCTGGGTGCATATTAAGCATTCCAGAATCCATTCAATAGATTCATTCAACCATTACAAGCAATGAAAGAATTCAAAATTGCATCCCATGAAAAGGAACAATTGGTAGCTAGATAATAATACAAAAACGTAACAAAACTTGTGAAGGTCCAGCAGACAAACTTGGTCTGAGTGCATATTAAGCATTCCATTCAATAGATTCATTCAACCATTACAAGCAATGAAAGAATTCAAAATAACCTAATATATATGTCTCACACAAGAATTTCATTGATGTTGATTATAATAAGCTTTGCCATAAGCTAATTACATGCAGAAGTGTAAGCACAACAATGTACTTACAGGACATCCTTTTATTACTAACATATCTGTAGTATACAAGTGATTTGGAAGTTTGGCTATGACCCTGTTCATTTTTTTATGTTTTTTGTGGCTAGTGAAATCGGCAACTAGGGCAGTCTCGTTCTCGCATGACACAAAATCGATTCTATCCACTACGACTATAACCACTAGGTGCAGCACGCCAGCCCCTAGCATGGGCATAGGTTAATCGGGAGGATCGAACCAGAGACCTCATAATATTTTACATAACATGTTTACATGTTTTTCCAAGTGAGCTACCCTCCAGGGGCTATGACCCTAGCCACCATAGAAACCAAATTCCCTTGGTATTTGTAGTGTACTCACAGGGATAATATGGGATACCTAGAGAAAGATAGTAGATTAATAATAGTGGAGGCCATTCACATGAGGTGGACTAGATCCACTATATTATTAAATAAGGCCCACTGTAGTAATTGATATTGATAAATGTAATGGGATGTTATTAATTTAGGTCCACTCAATGGTTAGAAGTTTATTATGATTAGAATTCTGTTGATAACTACAAGTAAGGATGGAGAACTCCTTGGTGTTGAGAAATCTAGGGCAGCTAGATTAGGGAGATTTCTTTTTACTTTGATAATTACTTGTGATATTCTTTTACTTTAATCGGTAGTATTTATAATTGACTTCTTCTTCTCTTGATTATTATAGTGTTCTTATCATCAAACAGCTAACAAACCATGAATATCAATAGAACAAATGGGCACAAGATATAGGTTGCTAGCCAAGACCCAAACCTCTCCTAGAGAGGAAAACCCACAAGGAATTCTTCTCTTCTTATAGAATCTTCAAATGATGAATTCCAAGACCTTATAGACCCAAGACTGAAACCCCTCCAAGACCAAGTCAACCTTCCTTCTTGATGAGCTTTTCTTCAAAGTAAAAAACAAGTCAAACATCTTTCAGCAACAAATTTTGGTCCTCCAACAACCACTGCAACTTCAACCCTTCTACAACTGCTGCAACTTCGACCATTCTGCAACTGTTGCAATTTCGCACGTGTGGGATAAAGAGTTTGTTTTAGGCTTCTTCCTTGCTCCGCTTAGCTTGCTTCTTCTTCTTCCTTAGTCAAATGGATGATATCTTTTGTTTTCTTCTATCAAAGATTTCAACTTTCTTTGGAGATTTGCAATTTTGTCCTAGCAACTTCAGAAACCCTAGTTTCCCTTCGCACGTGTGAGAGAGAGACCCAAAAACTTCGATTTTGTTTATCCTAACTTCTTTGCTCCTTCTCTTTGTTCTTTCCTCTTCTTTTATTGCCTTTTAGACTTCTTGTTGCTTGTGATCGAACTTACTTGGATGCTCTTCTTCAAATGAGGTCGAATCCTCCTATATATACCTTTCCATGAGGCTCAAATTGCCCTTAATGAGGCTGACATCTTCTCTGCATGCTGACTTGGGCTTGGAGGGATATTTTGACATGTTTTTACTCAAAATAAATTCACTGACTTGATACAAAATGCCCAATAGGGTCTAATACATATGACAACGACTCTTTTGACTCCTCGACTTTATAACAAACCCTAGAAGCACACAATAGTCGCTTTGACCTAAAACAAATTGACCTAGAGCATGAAACCCATGCTATGAAAAAACAATAATATTTTTTCTCTCTTTTCCATCAAATACATAAAATCAATAGTACATAGAATTTTATGAAGACCGAACCTAGTTACATATTCCAACACTCCCTCTTAACTGGGGAGGTATTCATAATACAATTATGGTACATGAACATTCTCATACTGATGAATTTTCATAAGAAGAGTCGGATTGGTAAGCCATCTCATAAGTTATCTTTTCAGCATATATCAGTGCATCTCATCATATAAACCAGCATTGTCATATAGCAAGGCCTTGACTAACAGCGCTATCTCTCCACTGGATTAGAGCACAACACTGGGGAGACAATGATTTATAGACAACCTCATCATTGTCTCTCAAGGCACATACCCCATCCTGATGTTCACAAAGTATGTCCTTTTAAGACCATTCCCCTCTTGGATTTACGCATCCTCAAGGAATCTCCTCTTCGACTACTCTTGCCTATTGGATATCCTACCTCATCCTCAAAGAGTATCGGTATAGGTCTCAAATGCTTACACAATCCTCCATTCTTTCTTCACGATGTGAAGACAAGAATGATGTGCATATCTCTCCCTCTCAACTAGGGAGGATCTACTCATTCCTTTACATGAAAGGAATTTACCCAAGCTCCCTCTTAACTAGGGACTTGTTTTGTTAGACTTTAAGCTTTTGTGGTAGTTTTTTGGAGTAGCATGATCCGGATTATCCATAGAATTATGTTCGTTATGTCAAAGTTTCGAACCCCAAAGGGGGTCCATCATCAGAACCAAAATTGATAGAATATGAATGATAGTTTTTGAGAGAAGAATCTTCTGACCAGAGTATATATAAACCTAGAAAATGATAAATTTTTATATAGAAGCCGACCCTATATGAATTTTTTTAATTTTAATTTTAATGATTTTATTTATTTAAGTTCAATTATTTTAGTTTTATTACTCTAATTTTAATTATTTGATTTTAATTATATGTTAAATAAATTAATTATTAATCCCTAATAACTAATTAAAACAATGAGATATTTAATTGTAATAAGTTTTATTTATATGATGTAATGTGATTAGTTTCTAGTTTTTATTTATAATAAGTTTTAATTAGTTATTAATTTATAATTTATAATAGTTTTTAATTTAATTATTAATTTATAATTTATAATAAGTTTTTAATTAATTATTAATTTATAATAAGTTTTTAATTAATTAATTTATAATTTATGTTTTAATAATTTTATTATTTCTCTTTTAAGTTAATTCTATTTAACCCTAAGTATTTAATTGATAAATAAGTAAATCATTTAATTTATTTGATTAATTAATCAATTAATTAATTTTCGACAACAGCTATCTATTCTTTAGTGTAGATCATGGTACTATCAGTTGCTTGTAGTGCTCCACTTTTTGCATCATTATACTATGAGTAAACTTCAACTTCTACATCATGGAGCCATTTTCTTCCATAACTTCTTTGTAGGGCTTCAGCCATCTTTCTCATCACTTTCTCATAGTGGTGAACCAATTGTTGCTAGTCATGTCTTCCTTCTTATCATTGGAAAGTGACCTTCTTTGTCATCAATTGGCTATCCTTCATACTGCTACCTTTTCCAAGTCATGTTCCTTTTAGGAGCATCCATCCATTTTTATGTGTACTAGTTGTAGGTGAATTTCAACAACCTTATTGTTGGTAGCCCTTTTTCAATCCAACTAGATGCTTGCTTTCAAAAATCAAAAGTGAATATCAAACCAAAAATTACCTCTTTATGATGGCCCTTCGTCATAAGATTTGCTTCTACAACATCAACATCCTTTTGTATACTATATGAATCCATCTCCAAGACATCTATTATCGGGGTTCTCTTTCTTTCCTATACTTATCTGAGTCTTCATAGCTTCTTCATGGAGAAGTCATAGCTAATCCTTATTAACATCAGATGTTGATTATCCATATTATTAATGTAGTTGTACTGTCACAAACTCTTCATTCAACTTTCTTCACATATTGTTTCCTTTGGCTTCTCTTTACATGGTTCCTTTTTATTATAAACCTTATGGCCTACCTCCTTGTATTCTTCAAGGGGTCATATAGTATGTTGAATCCATCATGTTTTTATGTATCATTCATATGGAAGAGTTCCTTCTTCTTCAATCATGCTCATGAGATGTATTTTGACCATTCTATCGGCAACTAGAGATGCATGACTTTATCTATCTATTAAAAGTGACCAAATGCATGCATACCTTTTTCTTCATGTAGTCATCTAGACTTCCTTTAGCAGCTTCCTTTCCCTTGCTAAAAGATGGAAAAATACTTCAATCATCTTGTTGCACATTCTGTTATCATACCTTCATCCTTCTAAATTGTGGATCCCACACTAGGTAGGATGTAGACTATCTATGCAACAATTTGCTTCTTCAAGTAGTGATGAACCTTCTTCAACAAAGATTCTTGTGGAGGATCTTGATGATCCTTTTCTGCAAATACTTCATTCTAATGATGATGAGGTATGATGAGTTCTTATCTTCTAATTTTGCTAGATGACTTACTTCAACCGTTCAAATTGTTACTTTTGTTATTCTTTTTCTTATCTTCCAATTTTGCTAGATGACTTACTTCAACCGTACAAATTGTTACTTATGTTATTCTTTTGTGCTTCTAATATGATGCCATCCCAGTACTGTTGCAATACATCCCACCTCTTCTTCAATGCTTTCTACCATGATTGTTGTCTTGAAAATGAGCTTAACGTATGAGATACCTTTAATAGTAGAGGTCTTTTACTTCTTCCTTCTTAGATTTCTTCTCTTTCAGTTCTTTTACTTCTTCGATGACATGGGCTTCACTTCTTTCTTTCCATTTCTAGTTACCATTTTTGAGTTAAGAACAATTCCTCTTGAAGTGCCCATATTCATTACATTTATAACAATGAATTTTGGATGTGTCAATTTTCTTTTGAAATTTCTTCCAAGGCTCAAATCTTCCAAACTTTCCTTTCTTCCTAGTCATAGTTGCAAAAGCTTTTGTTTACTCATTTGATCCAACGTCATTATTTGCTTTTAATCGGGTTTCTTCAATCTTACATAATGCCCATAGATCAGTGAATGGTGTAGCTTCCTTCTTTCCATAGATGCTTGATAAACGTTGCCCCATTGATCTAGTAGTGCATTGAGTACACAAGTGGTCAGCTCAAGATCTAATAATGTTTCTCCTAGCTCTTGTAATTGATCTCTAATTTGAGATATCTTCATGAGATATGAAGCTACCCCTTCTACCTTTGATACTTTCATTTTGTATAATTCAGCTCTTAAAGATATTATTTCCCCAGTTGTACTTACAGAGTACAACTTATCATAGATCTCTTTTGATGTCTTCAATTTTGCTACAAAGGGAATGAGAGAATCCTTGATATAGATTCAATGAGGATTCTTTGAGCCCTTATTTCTCCTTTCATATATTTTGATAATGCTTGAGATTGTTCTTGAGTAGGCTTTGTGATGGAGCCCTTGACATAAAAAAAAAAACTTCATTTTCTGTGAGAATCGAATCTATTATTTTCTTCCATGCAAGTTAGTTTGACATCAACAAGTTTATTGTTCTCCTTGTAGAAAGTAGTCATTTGATTTGTAGGTTGAAACACAAATATAAAGTACTTACTTGATAAATGAAGATGCCTCCTTGAAGATGATGTCTTCCACTAGAGTGTGAACTTTAGAATGAGAGAGGGGTTTTCAAAATGGTAAAGCTTCTTCGTCAAGATAAGGAGAGATGTTCTTCTTCCTCCAAAGATGCTAAAGAATGTGAAGGCTTCCCAAAATACTTCAAATGTGTTGAGTCCTTATTTCTTTGAGATGGAGGTGGAGTCCTTGAAGTCTTCTTTTCTCCTTCCAAGATTTCTTCCTTCAAGATGACAAGGTCTTTGTGATGTGATGAATAGATCTCCTTGACGTTCTTCCTCTTATATTCAGCCTTTATGATCCTCAAGTTGCCTTTCCTTGTCACCTTAGCTCTGATACCATGTTGATAAATCTAGGGCAGCTAGATTAGGGAGATTTCTTTTTAATTTGATAACAACATTTGATATTCTTTTACTTTAACTGGTAGTATTTATAGTTGACTTCTTCTATTGATTATTATAGTGATCTTATCATCAAACAGCTACCACACCATGAAGATCAATAGAACAAATGGACACAAGATATAGGTTATTAGCCAGGGCCAAAACCTCTCCTAGAGAGGAAAACCCATAAGAATTTTTTCTCTCCTTGTAGAATCTTCAAATGATAAATTCCAAGACCTTATAGAACCAAGACTGAGACCCCTCCAAGACCAAGTCAACCTTCCTTCTTGACGAACTTTTCTTCAAAGTCAAAAACAAGTCAAACAGCGTCCAGCAACAAATTTAGGTCCTCCAACAACCACTGCAACTTCAACCCTTCAGCAACTTTGACCTTTCTGCAACTGCTACAATTTCACACGTGTGGGATAGAGAGGTTGTTTTAGGCTTCTTCCTTGCTTCGCTTAACTCACTTCTTCTTCCTTAGTCATATGGATGATATATCTTGCTTTCTTCTATCAAAGATTTCGGCTTTCTTTGGAGATCTGCAATTTTGTCCTAGTAGTTTCAGAAACACTAGTTTTCCTTCGCACATGTGAAAGAGAGACCCAAAAACTTCGATTTTGTTTATACTATATTCTTTGCTCCTTCTCCTTGTTCTTTCCTCTTCTTTTCATGCCTTTTAGAATTCCTGTTGCTTGTGATCGAACTTACTTGGATGCTCTTCTTCAAACGAGGTCAAATGCTCTTATATATACCTTTCCATGAGGCTCTAATTGCCCTTAATGAGGACGACATCCTCTTTTGCAGGCCGACTTGGTATTGGAGGGATATTTTGACATATTTTGACTCAATAAATTCTTTGACTTAATACAAAACGCCCAATAGGGTCTAATACATATGACAATGGCTCTTTTGACTCCTTGACTCTATGACAAACCCTAGAAGCACACAATGGGTGCTTTGACCTAAAACAAATTGACCTAGAGCATGACACCCATGCTATAAAGTAACAATAATAAATTCTCTCTTTTACATCAAATACATAAAATCAATAGTACATAGAATTTTATGAAGACCGAACCTAGTTACATATTCCAACACTTACATGGGTGTGGAAAACTATTGTTATTGGAGCATTAGCTCATTAAGAGGTTACCCCCTTGAAGAAGCAAGTGAACAAGAGTGGATTCCTTCCATAAAAGGATCAATAGTGAGGTGTTATCGTACTTTATAGGTTTGATATTAATAAAGAGTGAAGATTTTCTATATTATTCTTGTGTTGATTATTATGAGTGAATCATCTGATTTATTTTCTGAAGTTAAGGATTTCTCTGCTATAATATATTTCAGATCTAAGGTACATAAGCAGAGAAATCCTTAACTTCAGAAAATAAATCAGATCATTCACACATAATAATCAACACAATAATAATATAGAAAATCTTCACTCTTTATTAATAGTATCATGCATTTTAATATGTTACCACAAGGCTGACCTTTTATCATTGGTTAAGCTCGTGCAGTAAAACCAATCTCAAATTTTGGTTCTCTTATTAACTAGATCGAATGAAAAAATTTGGTCTCATATTTAAAAAAATAGAGTTGATCCATCAGCTAGAACTGCAAGCACTGCCATATATTAGACTAAGAAGTCAAATGGAATTTTGACTGCAAGTGTATAATGGGGCTTATAACTTCTATTATCTTGGGCAGTTTAACAGAGTTAATCCTGAAATTATTCTTCTCCTATTCAAGTTTGAATTATTACAAGAATAATAGATAAATCTGCTCTTCTAATTTTCCATAATAAATTGGACTAATTTATAATATAACTTTTGTATTGGTCCCAAAACCCAAAGAGATATCCACCTTGAGAATAATGAACACACCAAATTAGTTAGAAACACTCAATTCTAATAATTCTACGTCGTCCTAAGACTGGTTTTCACTCGAAATATGGCAACCTGGAAAACTACTGCAATTTTCAATGCAGACTAGAGAGATGTCCAGAATATTTTAACATTGTGATAGAAATCAAGTTCATATTGATTGCAGCATATTGCTAAAAATGAAGCACACAACAACCGCTGCTTACAGTTCATCAAGATAACCTAAAGGACCTGAATACAATTAGGCAATAACAACAGGGAAAAATCTAATTTTATTGACAGATCTGGATAAAAATATTCTTGAAAGATAAAAGGCAATATTTTGAATACGTGGAAGTAAGAACTAAATATTTATGAAAAAAGTTAGTTCAAATCTCTTATTTATTTTGTATATAGGAAATTTTACACCAAAGACTGCCTTTTCTTGACATGGCAAAAGTGGTACCATGCTTACAGGGATAAATCCTGCATACTTCAAAATAATATTATAAGCTATGAGCCAAGACTCTAAACAGACTATATATATATATATATATGTTGAATTTTGTTGTGAAATTAGCATCCAATAATTCATAATTAGTTAGAAAGTTAGAAACACTGAATTTTAAAAAAATCAAAATGGTCCTCCTAATACTGGTTTCTCCTCAAAATATAGCAACCCTGAAAAAACTACTGCAGTTGTCAATGCAGACGAGGGAGGTGTAAAGAATATTTTGGCATTGTGATATAAATCAAGTGCATATTGATTGCATGATATTGCTGATATGAAGCACACAACAACTGCTTATAGTTCATCAAGATAGCCTAAAGAACCTGAACACAATTAGGCAATAATAACAATGGAGAAACATCTAAATTTATAGGCAGATGTGGATAGCAATATTCCTTGAAAGGTAAAAAAGCAATATTTTGACTATCTCAAATACATTTTTTGTAAGTACTTTGCAGACCTAAATTGAAATAGGATAAGAGAAGTAAACCTATATACACAAATTTCCATGATCTTAAAGCCAGCTTATTAATAGACCCAAGGAAGCCAAAATGAAGAGCAGTGGAAAGACAATTGAATAGCATGCAGCAAGATTTTGGATTATGAGAGAGAATGAATAAGAACACGAGGAATTATATATAGAAAGGTATGACCTTAAAGGCATACATAAACAGGGAAAAAAATCTAAAGCCAATATGTTGAACCTATTTATGTATTGTAAACATGTATAGAATTTACGTACAAAGCATTCTCTCTTGTTGACTTTAGTGTACGATGGAACAATGGAATCAAATGGAACAATAAAGCACAGGGGAAAAGCAATTGAAAAGCATGCAACATCCCTATGGAGAGACAAGTAATATTATTTATGTCCAATAAATGACCACAAAAGTAGGTCAATGGGGCTAAAAGAGCACACCCTGTATATTACAAAATGGTGTTGTGGCAACTCCTAGATCTAAGCTACCAACAATAAGTAAAGACAAAAGGATCTAAGATGAAAGGAAATGAGTACAAAAGTGAGAACATCCTTTGAAAGACTTTGATAAGAGGTACTCCAGCCTAAGTCACTTGGTTCATATTCAAGTTTGAGTTCGGCAAAAATGAAGTTCAATAAAATTCAACAATGCAAATTTTGGTAACAAAATTCAGCATCAAGTTCGACAAACTATATATATATATATATATTCAGAGTCCCCTACACTTTCAAATAGTTCCATGCTCCAATCTCGAACTCCAAGACTTAGCAGTATTTTGTAATGATCATATCAAGTTTTAATATATATAAAATAAAAATTTGATATGTTCATTACAAAAGACTGCCAAGTCTTGGACATCGAGATTGGAGCATGGAACTATTTGAAGTGTAGGGGACTTTGAACCAATGATAGTACACTCAATGAAGTGCAAGGGACTAGTACTCTGGAAAGGTAGAAACTATCTTTGGCTTTGTGATCTCTTAGATATACTTTATCTAATGGTCCTATGACATTTAATCTAGGGTTTAAAACAAGAGTTCTGAATAGTCTCTTTGAATAAATCTGCTCCCTAAAGGGGCCTCAAGAAGTAGTTCAGGCCCCTCACTAGTTGAAGAACTCTTAATCTCTAGTCGTCATTTCCAACCCTGGGAGACTCTATGGAGATCCTTCCCAAAGGCAATTGTAATATCTTATGGTATAAGGTGGTAAAGAAAAACACTTTACTCAATTAGTTGAACCTATCCACATTATGAATATATAAAAAGTCATTAGCAATTACTTGAATTAGAAAAGGAGTGAGGTAGTGGCAATGATAAAGGAAAGTAACAAGTCCCAAATTCCAATTTCAAGTGAAAACATGAAGTTACCTATGGTGCATATATATTCAGTGATTTAATAAAAACCTTACTAGGGTTTAATGCATTAAACCTAGAAAAATCTAAAATGCCTTTCAACTATCCTTTAAATACAATTTAGAAGATCCTTCAAACCAACCACAATATCTAAATCAATGTTTTAAGAGTCAAAATCAAACTCAGAAACAATTGAAGGTCAGAGTAGGTCAGATTAGAATCGACTCAAAATTGGCCAACAACTTGATTTATGAAGTTTACTAACCAGCACATAAAATATAAATAATTTAATAATATAAATATATCCATGTACATCAATGTAAACCAGGTGAATTGATTGGTCTAACCAATTCCATACCAAACAATAAACAATTCAGTTTGACCACTACCATACAAAACTAACCAATTCATTATGAAACTATTGATCAATCTAGCTCATGGGCCTATTTGTCCTCGTTGAGGGTCAAACCAGTCAAACAGATAGTTTTTAAAACACCAATCTAAACAAAATCAACCCAAGTTTTTTAATTATCAATTCTCTTATGAAGCACAAACACCCTTTTCACAAAGTGGGTCATAAACAAATGCCAAGTTCATAATGATTAGGTCATAAACAATATATGGTCCTAAATCACACCACTAAAAAATCCTCAAAGTAAAAGAACATATTATTAAACCTAAATTAAAAGTTCTCTAAAAACCCTAAGATGACTATCCTTAAACCCTAAAAGTAAAAAGTTCCAACCACGAACAACAACCTCTGATCTTATTGATTAATGAACATCTTTTCATAATAATCAAATGTAATAAAATATTTGGCATCTCATGAATACATGTATAGGAATTACCTAGATCTATTTACTTTGAAAAATCCTTGATTTGGGCTAAGACTTTGCCCTAGCCACCATCTGACGCACCCCAACCTATGTTCTTTCATGGCAGCCCCCAATCTTTCCTACTAAGGCCTATTGAATATTGTGAGAACAATTAACCTCTTGAAGGGGGTGACACCAAATTTGGGAATTGCAGCCCCCTCTACCAGTAAGGAAAGTAAAAGAACTTGGTATAATACCTAAATTAAAAGTTCTCTAGAAACCCTAAGGTCACTATTCTAAAACACTAAAAGTAAAAAGTTCCAATCATGAACTGCAATTTGTTGAAACTTGATGTTCTATGCTAAAACAATTACTTCAAAATTAAACTCCTTCAAGCTGCAATATCAGTTAAGCAATTGTAGATAAAGAATACACAATATAAACCATATGAAAACTAGAAGACAGCCAAGAACACAATGAGACACAAAAAATTTAGGTCCAATGACCAGGGCAAAACCCACAATGAGAAAACCCAACCAAATTCTTCCTTTATTAGAAATCAATTGTTCAACAGAGAAACAGAATACAATGAGAGAATAAAGAAGTTCACCCAAATCTGAAGAAGCTCTTTGATAGCAACAGCTGATGCAAACACTGAATCACTTTGGCTCACCATGTTCTGCTCTTACTCTCCAAGTCTCTCTCTCACTCTCTCAATCCTTTTCTAGTCTCTCCAATTCTCTCCTTCACAAGTTCGAAGTCTCCTTTCACAATGCACAAGTGAGTAAGCAATGCAAATGAGAGGCACATATATATAAGAGGAGCAAGGAGTTCGAGTCGTGAAGGAGGAGTAACTTGCATGCCTTGAGGGAGAGTTACATATGCCATTTAAGGAGGTACGCATGCCTTCGTAACTCATGCCATTAAGGAGGTATGCTTGCCTTTGTAACTCATGCCATAAAGGGGGTACGCTTGCCTTTGTAACTCATGTCATAAAGGAGGTACGCTTGCATTTGTAACTCATGCCATAAAGAGGAGTACACATGCCTTGAAGAAGAGAGAGTAACTTATGCATTGAAGAGTGTGTAAGAGGAATCTTTTATGACGAGTCTTTAATGCGCGTAAGAGAGTGTAAAAGGAGTGCAACAAATCCATTATGAGAGCGAGAGAGAGAGGGTAACACATCATTAAGTGAGAGAGAGAGGGGAACAAGTGCCATCAAGGAGAGAGAGAGAGAGGTGTGAAGTGGCACGATAGAGTGCTAAGTAAGAAAGGTGACATGTATTTCCATTTTGATAATAATATTATAGTATCATAATGATAATAATAATAATATTAATGATTAAGTAAAAATTGAAAAATTAAGATTGATTAAGGATAAATTAAGTGATTTTCCATCATCTATACTTAATTACCAATTGAAGCAAGGATATTTACTAGTTTTGGAAAAACGCGCTTGAAATGATAGACGTGACTTTCTATTTTTAGAAAGTCACTCTAGAATTGCCAGAAATGGGATTTTGTTCAAGGAAATTCATCCCTTAGCTGCCAATTTTCAACACAACCTCCAATCTTATCGATTGATGAAATTTTTTTCATATAATCAATTCCAATGAAATATTTGGCTATGTATCATGTATAGGATTTCTTTATATCTAGTTACTTTTAAAAATCCTTAATTTGGACTAAAGCTTTGCCCTAGCCACAATCTCACACACCCCACCCAGTGTTTTGTTTTCATGGCATCCCCTTCTCTTTCCTCTCAATGCCTAATAAATATTGTGGAATCAATGACCCCTCAAAGGCACTTTAGATCTAAGGATCACATCTCCCTATACCACCAAGGAAGTGGCTACTCCTTTGAAGGACTCAATTGCGCTACCTTCTAAAACAAAACAAAAAACAAAAAAGTTCCAATCATGAACTACAACCTCTGATCTTATTGATTTCCAATATAATATTTGGCCATGCATACATGTATAGGATTTATTTATATCTAGTTATTTTTAAAAATCCGTAACTTGGGCTAGGACGTTGCCCTAGCCACAATCCCGCACACCCCATGCAGTGTTTTGCTTTCATGGCATCCCCTTGTCTTTCCTCCCAAGGCCTAATGAATATTGTGAGATCAATGACCCCTCAAAGGCACTCTAGATCTGAGGATCATAACCCCCTCTACCAGTAAGGAAGTAGCTACTCCTTTGAAGAACTCGATTGCTCTACTTTTGAAAGTTCTGCAAAATCTTAGTAGAATGAATGCATTGTTGCCTAAGAAGATTTCGAAGTTTCTCCACCCATTTTGTAGGTTGATCAACCCTCATAGGAGACTCCCATCTAGCAAGCTTGGGAAAATCTTTTAATAAGGCTCTACCCACTACTAAAAGTGTTGATGCATCTCAATCTCATCCCTATAATCACTTCATAGTTGACAAGGATACTTCCCATCATTTGATGTGTCACTCCAATGGCATTCACCTCAACACTTGAACCTACATCATTGGGTTTCACATGTGTGGAAACCACTTATTTAGGAAGAAGCCTACATTTACCCATGTGCTTATGGGTTCTTCATGGTGAAGTTTAACTCTATCGAAGGCAAGGAGCATATTCTTCACTTCATGTCTTGGTCTTTGGGGCATGTCAACTTATGCATGAGTACCACTACTTTGAATTCATTTGCAAATTCCTTGACTCCAATAATGTGGTTCATATTCATAACCTATCTTTACAATTCTAGACACTTGCAATTTTGGCCTCCATTAAAAATACTTGGGAAAAAAACCATTATGGATCTCCTAAAACTCTAAAAATGCATATCACAACCTATGTCAAGATATTCTTCAAAGTGGATTTCACATATGGATTATCGAAGAAACATGGAAACTAGACTATGAACAGGTTGCCTTCACATGTAGATAATGTTTTGTCTACCAGCACTTAGCATCTTCATGTCCTAATCCTTTCCTTAGGATATCAAGAACCCCATAAATCTTTTGTGCGGGTGCAGAAAGTGGAAATAGCTGCAAGCCCACTGGATGGCAAGGTGCTGAGGACCATCGTCATTTGGTGGAACACATCAAGCAATAAGTAAGATTTAGTGAAGGAATTCCATGACATTAATACCTAGGTGCAGGATCAGCTGAAGATTCAAGTGGGAGAAGAAAAGGAAACGAGACAATCTATCCTGAAAAAATGATTTGTGTGAACTTTGAAGCAACCAAGACTGTCAGACTACAGTGAAGAAAAGAAAAGAGAAGAAGGGAGGGACCTCATGCTGCATTATATGACTTTCTGCTCAAGGAAAATAGTAGTCCTTGAGGATGATCATCTTCACAACAATTCTATCCAGCATTGAAGACTGAAAAGTAAAAAGGTGGGTTCTAAAACATGCATAATGTGGGGTTTTCGATCAATATTATAACTAGTCATCTGCTGTTTGGCAGCTCTAGCTTTTTGTCAACAGTACGCAAAGAAGAAATGTTTCACTCTTGTAATCTAAGCTAAAGGGTCAAAATCTCAATATCAGACACTACAGAAGACAAGTAACAGCTGTGTGTATGACATAATCCTGCATATTATTTCTTTTGAATATAATCTCTATCTGCGAACAAAAAAAAAAAAAAAAATCCTTCGTTTTGACAGACATGAATCCCAAAATTTAATTGCACCTTGTCCTACATTTAAGTTTTAATAGTTGTGATAAACACTTCTCACTAACAATAATTGACATTCATAAGATATGATTCCTCTATGCAAATCCTGACCATGAACATTGAATACATCAATGGTAGAAAAGATAATCAACAAGGACACTTTTTCTGGTTTTCAATGGATCTTCTCTAAGAAATAAAAGTTCCAACACAGGATTAGTTGCAAGATTATTCAAAAAAAAATTCCATGATTGTTAGTATTTTAGGGCCCTTTCTCACAATACATAATACTTTTTCCAGCTGAATTCATTAAGAATCCTACACAATACAATAACATGTATGCATGGTATAGTACTCCTATGTTCTGATCACTTCTGATTGGCAACTCCAGGGAAAGTACATCAAAAACTAAAACTATTGGCAAATACTAGAATTATGTGGATTCCAATGTTGTCTCAATACTTGAGAAATCAGATAAAGAACGGATGTACTAATATTGAATAGAAAAGAACAACGATTATCAGATTTTTTTTTTTCGAGCACAATAATCTGTGGGCATAATATTTTACCTCAAAGATGCAAAAGAATGGCAGCTTGCACTGCAATTAAAGATATGCAGAAAAAAGGAACAAGAAGGAATTCTAGAATAAGTAAAAACAACAGAAATCCTCCCATAGGCCACATTCAAATAAGTGGGCATGGTTG
This sequence comes from Pinus taeda, assembly GCA_000404065.3. Lineage (NCBI taxonomy): Eukaryota > Viridiplantae > Streptophyta > Pinopsida > Pinales > Pinaceae > Pinus > Pinus taeda. Next base: position 73,315 of record APFE031602836.1, read on the forward strand.
CAATCATGTAACTTTAAGATTTGGGAACTTACTAAACTCAAACACATGTATACAGTTTTAGGAATAAAATGACACAAATTGCTTTCAAAATTTAGTATTTAACATGCATAGCAGAGCAGAGATTGAGCATCTTCCAAACAACAGAAAATATCAGTACCAACTGCAAGCATTTTATTCTCCAATTAGGGTTGTGAACAAGGGGAAAAAACCTGTGAACAAGGGGTGGTGAGCACTCGTGATGGAGAAATGAGAGACCTTCAGCTGCTCCAATTGCTATCTTGAGACGTGTTATCCAATCCAGTGACTGTAAAGTATCTTCAGGTGAGCAGCCCTTTTTGTAAAGGGCATAAGAAAGATCTCTGTTTGGCATGTATTTGTACACAAGAAGCTTCTCATCTTCATGTTCCAGACAATGACCTAAAAGAGGCACTAACCTTGTGTGTGAAGCCCTCCCAAATATATCTAACTCTGCAAGATATCCATCTCTTCTGAATGATTTTAAATCAATCCTTTTTACAACAATAGGAACACCACCTTCCAACAACCCTTGATAGAGATCTCCTGAGTGGCCATGTTTTATGAGATTAGAAGCATTAAACTCTTCCGTAGCTTGAAGCAACTGCTCATAAGAAAAAGACTCTCCGAGGCTTGACAAACTCACTGAAATTCCAACTACTGATTGGCCTCCTCTGCGAACTGGAGGATTTACATCCCTTTCTGTGTGTCCAACGGCAACCCTTCTCTCATGTTTAAGGACAAAGAAAACAAACACAATGACAAGTAGGACGAGACCCAGGCCACCAAACACCCCTCCTAATATTGGTCCCAGCCGTGTGTGTTTTGTAGAAGGGCTCTCCAATGGAGTTGGAGGGGAAAGTGGAGGACTTGTAGGCCCAGGCCCCGGATAAGGTAGACCCCTAGCAGCATAGAATGATGTGCACTTGAAAGGCGTCCGCTGCTTCGCTGGTCCCTGTAAACAGTTTTCTTCAACGACCACTTGTGTGGAAGAGGCAAAGGTAGGTATTATTTTCTCGAAGTAGTTATATGACAGATCTATCGCAACTAAATGAGGGAGCCTTACAAGTCCAGATGGCAAGGAACCATAAAATAGATTATGAGATAGATTGATATCCGTGATATTAACCAAACTTGAGATGGAAATTGGCAATGGCTGTGTCAAATTGTTGTATGAAAGGTTTAAAGAAAGCAGGTTAATCAGTGAACCAAGAGATGTGGACAAATTTCCAGACAACTTGTTATGAGCCAAATTAAGTGCTCGGAGTGCAATACATTTGAAAATGTCACCGGGAATAATGCCACTAAGAAAATTGTTTGCGAGAACCAAATTACTCAAATTGACAAGTCTCCCCAGATCACTTGGAATAGGACCAGAGAGGTCATTGGAACCCAGATCAAGGTTATTCAACGAAGAGAGATTGCCCAACTGACTTGGAATCAAACCACTGAAATAGTTATTGTCCAGCTTCAACTGTGTCAGACTTGACAGACCTCCAACACTGTCAGGAATTGGACCTTGCAAGTTATTTGTAGAAAGATCGAGATAACTCAGATTTGCCAAATTCGATAAAGTACTAGGTATCTGTCCGGTCAAATTATTGGATGACAAATTCAGAGTTGTCAAACTGGATAGCCCCCCAAGCGTTGGAGGAATGGGTCCTGTGATATTGTTGTGCGACAGCTTTAGAACATTCAGATTGTATAAACTACCAAGTGAAATCGGAAGATCACCATTGACAGAGGCTAAGCTGAGATCCAGAGTCTTTAATGCACTTAGTTCGCCAAACCATACCGGTATGGAGCCAGGCAAGAGAAAGCCAGAAGCATTGAAGGTCTCCAGAAACGTAAGATTCTGCAAACCATCGACGGCAAATTGTGGATTCCGTGACCCTACTACTGTCCTTTTGAATCCAGACAAGTTTATAGATATAACATGCCCTTCCCTGCATGCAATCCCTTTCCATACTTGGCAGGGATTGACCTTCTTAGGCCACTCCTTGCTCCTCAATCCCAAGGAAGCCCTCAACCTGAAAAGAGAACTTAGCTCTGACCTGTTAATTGAGACCGACTGTTGGCTAGGGCCTCCTTCTGCCAACGAAACACATTGTGGGGTCGAATGGAAGGTGCTGCATTCACCTCCCAAATTCAACAAAAGAGGCAACAATAACAATAGAGCCCATTTCCAACATTTTGAACGTGCCATAGAAACCATGTAGTAGGAGGAAAGCCGCTGATCCCCTACTATGCCTATGTGCTCTAAAAAGCAGCATTTACAGCACTATTACTCTTGTTTATCGCGCATAACAACTGCCACTGCCATTGCAATACTACTCCTAATGACAATAAATGTGGGCATTTTGCTGGTAGATCAGACATTAGTAGTTTACCTGGTGACCACAACGCCATCTGTTCCTCTGCAGAGCGCCTTTATGCCTTGAGCAACCTCAATCAATCTGATCCAGTTGTGAAAGAAATATATCGTCCTAGTTTTCTTCCATCAGATTTAAAGCTACATAGGCCATTCCTGCGAACCAAACCTACCAGAAAATTACCGCAAGAAGCCATTCATGTTGTTGCAATTCCTAACGCTTCACAAACCATAATATTACTTCGTGGGTATTGGTTGCTCAGTTACTGCCGAACAAGCTATTGCCTAAACAACGATCCAAATGGACTTACAGCTGCCCTCGTGACTTGTCCATTCCATGGCAATAAAATATTCAGATCCATTGAATTAAAATAATCTTCTACCCCACTGGCTAATACACTTCCAAGTATCGACTTTCAATCATTCCACCTACAGAAACAACCACGATGCAGATTGATCTTCGGCAGGAGCCGCAGAGAAAGATCGTCTAGTCCAAATTTAGTGCTCCCTGCATACATCCACACCGTGACTCCTCCATGTCCACATTCCTTCTCTATTCTTAGTGCCCCCCAACAAACTCAAACATGAAGAAGAAGCCTTCTAGTTATGTTTTGTTCTCCTAGCCTCACTGCCTTAAATTTCTCCACTAAACTAACTCAGTCCACTACACCAGCATGTAGGTTCTCATTGACCGCATCATAAAACAAGGACCCCCTCTGTTTAATGCCCATCCAAACGCCACTAATAGACCACCGTACAGTGAAGAAGGGCAGAGAAAACACACCCACAAAGCGGTCTGTAATTCCAAAAGTAGAGGACAAGACGTAATTTTGAGACCAGATTCCAGCACCCTTTTGTTCGCCGAGTAGTTCTCCCATGCACCCTCAAGCTCCCAGCATCAATACAATCATCATTCCATTCCCAATTCCCATCTTTCCAGCTCCCTTCCTATTAATTTTTTTTTCAAATTATTTTGTGTGTCATTCCACCAGGGTATTGCAATGCTCCGAGCATGTCGGGAATGTGAAACCACAAAGTAAACGAGCATGGCGATTCAAATACTATTGCACTTAAAAGTCTGTTTCTGTTATCTCCATCTGCTCCGACAACTGACGGGAAAAAAATCCCCGTTGGCTCTCGTTATCCCGAATTTCACGTCCTCTTTCCTTTCCCTTAACGTCGCCCCAACTGGCAGTTCCGTCCGGCGAGCCGTAACAAGCGCCGGCATCCGTCAGAGTTGACTAAAAGTGAAACCGAACCCTAACCCTAGGTTAATCCTAACCCCATCTCCAACCCCAACCCCAACCGCGGTTAGATTCAAATCCTGGGCACCGTATATACGGCGTATACAGGATCTTTTTGGGAAAAATTAATTGGAATTGTTTATTGGAAGCGATTAAATGTGTGAAAAGGTTTAATTGAGAAGTGGGTATGTGATTAAACTTTGGGCGGTAGATCCAACGCCACCACTTGCTCCCACTCTAAGCGTGTGTTCGACACGTGGAAAAACACTATTGGTTATCTACCACCAACCAAAACTTTAGAAGATGGTTTTGGAAAGTGTGACTCAACGTAACTCGGACCTATCCCCCACCATCACTATTAGATAGTTGCTTGTAACTATTTTACCACTCCAGTCCATATAAATTTCGGCGTCCCAATTGCCACAAAAAGTCAAAATAAAGGTGAAAATGGGGATGTGGCACTTACTCATTCCCTATGGTTGTGATAGTTGCGAAGGTTGGTTTGTTTGTTTGTTTGTTTTTTAATTTTTTTTTATTTAATTTTTCTAAAATATTGCAGGAATTTATTAAAATCACAAGTTTAATAGATAATTTATGCATAATTCAAATACCCTCTAGTTTTTTAGGGTGTTTAATTCATCACAAGTTCAATAGGTAATTTATGCATAATTCAAGTACCTTCTAGTTTTTGAGGGTGTTTAATTCATATAGACAGTCAAAAAACTAGTTAAAATAACACAAATCAAGATTTCACCTCAAATTTTTTTCTGTTGGATTCCGGTAGGTACTAGAAAATCCAAAGAATCACACTAAAGACAACTCAGTTATAAATATATTTTTATCTATAGTTAATAATTTGAAGAGAAAATTGAATTATCTATATTGCATATTGATTTTTATCTAAATTGAAATTTTTGTATTTGAAATAGATTTTAGTAATTCTAATTAGGTGATAAATATGTTTTTTTTTCTTTAAATTATAAATTTTTAATTAAATATGGTTAGAAAACTTTGATATTATTCTAAAAATATTATAATACCAACTACATTTGAATCTAAACCTTATCTAAATAATTAAAACAAATTATTCACTGACCTTTTCAAATTTAAAAATAAATGAATATATTGTTCTCACATTTCTCATCTAGATAAACTATTTCTCTAAAATTCCTTCAATAAACCATTCATAAAAAATTATATTATAATTTTGTTGTTTGAATTTTCTTTTCCTGGTTTTTAGACTTCAAAAAGTATTTCTTCCTAGTTTTTAGTCTTGAAAAGGACAACTCACCAAATCATTAGTAAGTTATTTTGCTTCTAGACTAGAAAAGGAATTCTTCCTAGTTTTTAGACTTGGAAAAGGACAAAACCAAAAAGACAAACTCAAAGAATCGTTAGTAAGTTACTTTGCTTTTTCCTTTATGAGGAAAATTTGCACCATTCCTTTTTGAGTGGGAGGGAATTTTATTTTAAATTGCATTGCATGGTATGAAATTACATTCTTTTTTAACTACCTTGTCACTCTTTATTAGATCTTTTGTTTTCGGAGTTAAATGAATTACATTCCATTACATTGTTTCTTTATTACACATGGGTATCATTTGTTAAGAGTTTTTGAGTGTTTATGCTGAGTTTGATTATATGGTAGAATGATGATTAATAAAGAAATTTTGATTTTTTTAAATGAAATGAAAGAGATATTTATAATATTTTTATTATTATTAATTGATTTTAAAAGTTAAAATAATGAAAATTACCAATTTTATTAAGTATCTTTACCTATAAAGTTTTCCTATACCAATTTTATTAAGTATCTTTAGCTATAAAGTTTTCCTATAATTAAATTTACTTAGTTTGCTATTTTATTTGTAAAACCTTAACAAGTATTGTACCATATTAACATATTCATTTAGAATTAGAGTAATTTTGGGATGGGTCCTCTTAAGAAGTCTTGGTTTTCAGGTGTAAGCCTCAAAGGTGATGATTGATGCGATGCCATTTATTTCGTTGGTATCAATCTCAGTTTTTCACCCCTGTGAGCAACACTTATGCAATAAGTGATATGTGAACTATTCAAAATCATGAAAAATTTGGTCAACTAAGACTAATACTCATGGATATGGTCATAGTTTAAGGACTTACTCTATGTAGTTAATCCCAAAAAATGATATCTAATATGTTGCATTGCGCCAAACCCCATGCTTAAATGAAAGAAATTAAAATTAAAAAAAAAAAAGTTATTGTATATTTTTTTTAAATTTATGAGAATTAGTAATTCATTGAAGTGATATAAGTTAGGTTTAGGATCAAATCTATCGGCCGCGTGTATAACCCAAAAGTATAACCAACAATTTGTAAGCAGTTGTGACTTTGTAAGGGTCGAGGCATCCCCAAGCACATAGAAGTGGACCTCTATCCTAAAGGGCATCTACCCTTCAAACCTTATCACGACAAACCAAGATGCCACTTATGGGAATTGATATTAAATGGAGCATATCTAATTGTCTTATGAATTAGTCATTTTTTAGTTGTTCAAAAAAAGGGGGAAAGGGAATAGTCATTTTTTGCTTAAAATCCAACAAGAACCAGTTTGGATTGATGAAATTGTATATTTTAAATGTTAACATTGCACAGTGTTGTTATAATGGGGTGTATTTGAGGGTTCTAACTCCATTTTATAATAAAAACAGTAATTTCATTAATCAAAAATTACAATTTCGACAAAGATTTCCTAACTAGAATCTAATAATGGCAAACTTGAAAAAGTAAAAAATGTGAAATGTTTAACCTTTTATCAAACTTTAATATTTCGATATGAAGTTGTTTAACTATAATGCTTATCTTCCCTTTACACAAACAAATACTTCCTTTGTTCTTTTGAGCCTAATATTTACTTAGATGCCAATCTTAATTGCTTTTATCTATGAGCTTACCAACTTGTAGTGTTCATTTTCCCTTTTGTGCATGAAAATCTTTCCTCTATCCCTTTTTAACTATGGTATCCACTAATAGCTATAAATCCCAATTTCCTTTACCTATAAGAATGCTTTGTTACGATTTTCATTTTTCTTTTTGGATACAATAATTTATTTTTTTTTATTTGTTATTTGGACCCGTTATTTTGTGATAGATATTAATCCTAATTACTTCTACATATGAGACTATTTCTTTTTTCATAATACAAGAACTCTTGTCGCAAATTGTCCTAGTAGAATATCCACACCAATTTACAATTCATTTGAATATGAGAATTATTCCTTCATTTTTTTCACTATGGCATGAATAGTTATTAATCTCAATTTCCTTTGCATACAACATCGCTTAGTTTCATTCCTTATATTTCCTTTTGCATATGAGAACAATTCTTTAGTTCTTTTTGGTCAAGTATTTATCAATTGATATAAATCCTAATTAACTATGATTATCATAACATTTTGTTGTGATCTCCATTTTCCTCATTGTGTATGAAAATGCATCGCTTGTCTTTTCCAACCTAGTAATTCACCAATAGTCATCAATCTCAATTATCATTACTTATGAGATCATTTAGTTGTACTCATGTTTCTCCTTGTTGCATAAGAAAAAGCTTTTATTAAAGTACATTACCTTTGCCATTAAGGGGCAATCGCTTGAATGGTTAGGAGGTAATTTTTGCACTCTCCTCACTCAAGTTCAAGTCCAAATTAGACATTGCCCATTATGTCTAGGTTGAAAGGGTAGGCAAGCAAATTAGGGAAGTCTTAGCCCTGGGTTGAGACTCATGTTTCCTATTGAGTAGGACTTGTAGGATATCACACTAACCTAGAGTTTATAGTGCCATTTGTTGTTTTTTTTTTTTTTTTTTTAAGATCAAAGATATTATATTACTTCAAAAAACATATAGTTACATTATGGAAAGTCTCTATTGGCTAGTCACTAGGGAAATCACACTAGTAGCATAAACTCTAAAGTTTTTAATTGTCTCTATTATTCCTAATCTGTTGATCTGATAGCATCAAACATAAAAATAAAAATAAAAATAACTACATAGATAGCACTACATGGATTGGTGAGCATGGCCATGCTAGAAAACAAAATATTGACCAAAACCTTATCCCTGAATACTCTCATTCAACTAGGTTATGTGTCTAATCAGGCGGTTAAGGGTCATTACCAATGTTTAATGATGGGTGGTCGGTTCCAATTATTCACTTGATTAGCATATTGACTTTCTAGTTTACAATGTCCATTTTATCCAAGAGTTCACCCATACAGATGATGAACTCTTGTCGAGTGTTCACTATGCCAGTGAAAACCCCCCATGAGAGTTTTAACATGCCAATACAAGTTAACTGTCTACATGTAAGCAAAGGCTCTAGCCCTGATAAAATTACATTAGGGAACCAATCTCTAGTCTCCCACTCCATGTGAGTGTTTGGAACAAATTTGTGAGCCTATCTAACTTGGTCTTCAATGCCTGAGATTTCCCTCTCGATGGCTTAAGGTATTATGCTTCTATACTACTCCATAGCAGCTCTAGTAGAGGCTTGAGCGCGGGTACCATGTAGGGTGGGGGCAACCTGTTGCCCCTCATTAAACTTGATTTCCTTCATCATTGTCACGTCGTGTGGTTGATGAGCACCCTCCATAGGGAATAATGGCAGCTAGTTAGATTTGAACTTATGTTACCCAAACAATCATGACAAGTTACCAATTTCCCTATATCTTTAAAATATATTTTTTTTAAATAACTTGTTATAGTGTTTACTCTCCCTTCTACCTGTGTGAATGCTTCAATTTTTCTTTTATACTAAGAAATCATTATAAATATTAATTCCAAATGCTTTTATCTTTTAAAAATAGAAAATTACAATGCTCTCTTTCTCTAATACATATGCAAATGCTTCCTCTAATTTCATGACTCTGATATTTATAAATAATAAATAACAAGTAAATTCTAATTATTTTTAAAAATTACTTTTGGAGATTACTAAGTTTCAATATCATCTTCCCTTTTTGCATCATAAAATATTTCTCTCTTTTGAGATTTATATTTCATCATAACTATTTATCCTAGTTATTTTTTCCTAAATAATACTTGCTTCCCCTCTTCCCTCTTCCTTATGTAGAATAAATAAATAAATAATTACTTTTTTATATTTTTTTAATAATATAGAAAATTCAAATTTAAGTTATTAAATAGTTTATATAGACGTAAAATTCTCTAAAATCCACTTTCTATAATTATTGACATTTTATAAATAAATATTACTATTTTTTAGTAAAATTAAAATTTGCTATTTTTATATTTTTAATAATATAAAAAATCAATAAGGTTTTTTTCCTGCCTATGCGCCCGTGACCTAGCCTGCGCCTCTCGCTGCCTCCTGCAACAGCGCTGCCTGACAGCTTGCTGCTGGTGGGCTGCATCCCTCCCTTCCTCTTCGCTGGTTCCTTCCGCGTTGATCTCTGCTCCTTGCTCTGGGCTTGGCAGCCTTCTGCTGTTGAGCTTTCCTCTCCCTTAAATTACAGCTCTGCAACCTGCAAGTTCCGCTCTGTGAGCATGCTGGGTATGGGGCTACACGAGGGCCCTGCTATAGGCTGCGACCGGCCTGGCTGGGACTATTGGCTCTCCATGGAGGAGCCGACTCCCCCACAAGGGCCTCCCTCCCCTCCTCCACCCTCTGTCGCTGAGGCGTTCAAATCATTGCTGGCCTCATTGCCAAAGAAGAAGATAACGGAATTGGCAAAGTTTGTGAAAAAGATCGAAGATATCCCTAAGATCGCCCTTCTGCCAGAAGGACCGATCCAAGTAGCATTGTCTCTGGCAGATCGTGCCTTGGTTGGTTAGTTTACAGGACTTTGGCCTTCCCCGAAATTAACTAAGAACTGGGTCGCCAGGAACTGGGCACCTTTGATAAAAAAACAAGGTAACCTCTTACTTCCTCGGGAGAGGATATTTTCTATTTGAATTCTCTGCAAAAGAGGACAAAGATCTCGTTTTCAGGAATGGCCCCTACTTCATGGGCCCCAAAGGGTTGTATTTAAATAAATGGACACCAGACTTCGATCTGGCGATGGATGTGCCTACAGCGGTCTCGGTGTGGGTGAGACTCCCCAATCTTCCAGTTCACTGGTGAAACTGGGACTCTCTGAAGCACATAGGAAATACCCTTGGAAAATTTATAGACAAGGCCAACAGTAAAGATCAGTATGATTGTGCTAGAATCTGTGTGGAGGTAGATCTGGAGGTCGGACTACCGGAAGCCATCAAAATAGTTGTAGGTCCCTGGACTCATGTGCAAAAATTGGATTATGAGCAGCTGTCGTTCAAATGCCGGAAGTGTCACGTTTACGGACACTTTGCCAAAGACTACCCATCCAAAGGGGTGGAAGAAAAAGGGAAGGAAGAAGGATGGAATCAGGCAAAGTGCTCCAAAACCTCTCACAAGAAGAATGCAAATGGAAATGTTAAAGCTCATCAAGCGGGCCCTGCTCAGAAACCATCCATGGAAAGCCAAGGGAATAAATTCGAGGTCCTTGGATCTAAAATCATGACCACCCAAGAGACAGAAATCCCAAAGGAGGCCTCTCCATCTAAAGCCTCCCCCTCCACTGAAAGTGTTCCAGAGAGATCCAAAGGGAGGATATCAGAAGAGGAGGAGAAAACTCAAGAGTCCGAGGAATCGGAGGAAGAAGGGGAAATAGGTGAATCTCAGTCTTCTCCTAGAAAATCTACAAGAGGACACAAGTCTGCAAAGGAAAAAAGAGAACAACAAACCTATAAGGACAAGCTCCAGGGCAGCCAACCTACGTTAGAGAAGCTTCTATCAAAAACCCCGAAGATGACGAGGATTCAAACCCAGGGCTCCAAGGGAGCTCATCAAGGCAAAAATAAATGATGAAGATAGTCTCCTGAAATTGTAGGGGAATGGGCACCACAGCTAAAGAAGAAGCAATTAAGAGTTTAATAAGATTGGAAGCCCCAGATATCCTTCTCATCCAGGAGACCAAATTGGAGGACATAGCTTTCCTCCAAGCAAGTAAAAAAATTTGGAATGAAAGTGGAACGCATGCAACCTCTGCCCGTGGAGCATCGGGAGGGCTTGGATCGCTCTGGAACACATTTAAGTTTTCATTAATCTCTGAGTCCTTGAATACCCATTGGATTTTTTTTTAAATGCAACATTTAGAATCCAAGGAGATTATTTGTCTATTCAATGTGTATGCTCCTAATAATGCAGGTGAGAAAAAAAACTGTTGGGACTCTAGCAAAAGTCTGGCAAATCTAGAAAATCTGGAACACATAATCATAGCCGGAGATCTAAATCTCACCCTCCTCTTATCATAAAAAAGAGGAGGGAGAATAGCTAGAGATCCGGCAAGAGAATGGATGGAAGATCTCATGCAAGGCTAGGATCTAATAGATATAAAGTCGGTCATTGGCACGTTCACATGGTCAAAAAAGAGAGTTGGACCGGGTCACATAGCGGAAAGACTTGGTAGATTTTTTGTTTAAAGTTCTTTCTTGCTTCTTGGGTTAGAGGCTATAATGCGTATTCTCCATAACAGTGTTTTAGATCACAAGCCCATTAGCCTAGAGCTATTGACTCCTAAGGATCTGGGGCCCATCCCTTTTAAATTTAGCTCTTTATGGATTAAAGAGACAGACTTCATGCAAAAGGTCAGAGATTGCTGGAAAGAGCCAGTCAAGGGCTCTCCTTTCTTTGTTTGGGAGGAAAAACTTCGAAGAGTAAAAGTGATGCTGAAAGGTTGGGTTAAGACCTTGCCCAATCCCACTGTTAACAAACAAAAAAACAAAAAAAAAAAACAAAAAAAACAAAAAAGCGAACTAGAAAAACAACACCTCCACCTAGAAGCTGTCGAAATCACCAAAGAAGAGCTGGACAAGGAATCTCAGTTACAACAAAAATTCCACAAGGCCTGTCTGGCAAAAGAAGAATTCTGGAGGCTCAAGTCAAGGAGTCTATGGCTCAAAGCTGATGACCGAAATTCTTCTTTTTTCCACAAGCAGGCTCAAGCCAGGAAATGCCGCAATTCTATCTCTGAAATCAAAAAAGATAACTGAACTTTAAAAGATTTTGCCAACATTAAGAGGGCAGCTTCAAATCACTTTGAGAAGATGTATAGTGAAGGAATGGAGGCTAGCCAAAAAGATAATCTGCTAGATGTTGTTCCCAACCTCATCACATCTAAAATGAACCAGGCTCTTGAAGGCAAAATCACCAAAAACGAAGTTAGGGAAGCTCTCTTTGCATGGAACCCGACAAAGCCCCGGGTTCGGATGGTTTCACGCCCCAATTTCTCCAGGCATGTTGGCAGATAGTTGAAAAGGAGCTCTTTAAAATGATCCAGAAGTCCCAAGAGTGTCAGAAAATTGGAGGCTGCACAAACTCAACATTCCTCACCCTCATCCCTAAAGAAAAAGGCGCAAACTCTTTTAAAAGATTCTGCCCTATATCCCTATGTAACGTTGGATATAAAGTGATTACCAAGGTAATAGCAAACAGGTTGAAGAAAATCCTCCCCAAAATCATCCCGAAGAACCAAGGTGGATTTATACATGGTAGGCAGCTAGTAGATAATTTCATCCTGGTCCAAGAGGCGATTCATTCCAGTCTTCGCCGAAAAGAAAAAGGTATGGTCATTAAACTTGATCTAGCTAATGCATTTGACCGTGTAAGGCATAGATTTTTGTTTGTTATTTTGCACAAACTTGGATTTGGTCAAAATTTTATCAAGTGGATCAAAGCTTGTATTTCGGAACCCTGGATTGCACCTTTAGTGAATGGCAGGGCTACTGACTTCTTCAAAGCCTCTAGAGGGCTAAGGCAAGGGTTCTCCCTCTCACCCCTCCTCTTTGTGCTGCAGGCCTCTGTCCTCAGCTTCTATTTAAACAAGAAGCAACAAGACCATGATATAGTAGGCCTGTGCATTGCAAGAGGGGTTAAGAGCATCAACCATGCCCTCTTCGCAAATGATACCTTGTTACTGGGGGCTACAACTCAACTGTCTACAAGCAAATTTAAAGAAGTGTTGGAAGACTACTGTAAAGTTTCGGGAAGTGAACTAAACAGGGGTAAATGTCATGTTTATTGCTGGAATATCTCAGCTGCTTCTGCAAGTTCCATAGCCAAATGTCTAGGCTTTGCATCCTCAGCATTTTAGACATCCTTTAAATACCTCAGGCTGCCCATCTTTCATAAGAGGCCTTTGAACAAGGATTGGCATCCCTAGATAGAAAAATTCAAAGCAAAAATGCAGGCTTGGGGATCCTCTTGGCTCAACATTGCTGGAAAAACAATGCTCATCAAATTCGTGCTTAACATCCTACCACTATTTCAATTCTTTGTTCTTTTGGTGCCGGTGGGAATCATTAAGAGGATGGAGGAGCTAATCAGAAAATTTCTCTGGAAAGGAGGCAAGCATAATGAGAAGAGAATCTCTGGTTAATTGGGAAATAGTCTCCAGACCACTGCAAGAGGGAGGATTAAACTTTAAAAATCTAAGTACACAGAATTTAGCAATGCGAGCCAAACTGATTTGGAAGATCATAGCCCCAAAGCCAGGATGGGTTCAACTGGCGTTGTGGAGGAAATGTTTCAGAGGACAGAGACTGTGGTGCCTGGAGCAACCCAAAAACCAAAACAGAACCCCCTTCAATACTCTAATTATTAAAATTGGCCCGCTAATAAGAGACAACGCCTACTGGATACCAGGAAATGGAAAAAACATCAGGCTATGGGATGATAGCATCATGAATAGGCCTTCGTTGGTGAACTC
>APFE031602842.1:0-13258 GCA_000404065.3 Pinus taeda
GGGGGATTGATGGGGGCAGGGGCCATAGACAAGTTGCATAGGACACCCAAAATATTCTACACACATGTGAATGAGATTATTGCCTGAACTATTGTTTTTTTAGAAGTTGATTTTTCTAGGTATCGGAGTTTTGGAAGGCGGTAGGGGAATGTTGACTATGCATAGACCGCTAACCTAGGCATGCTCATTCAAGTGGCTTCTTTATAAAGAAAGGACAATGCAAGCTAGAGGGACTTGTGATTTGGTCACTATCGTGTGCTAAATTTCATGGTTTGACACCTCAGTGAGCTTAAGGGAGGTGAACTATCCTTTGGATTGTGAGACATGGTGAGGATAAGAGAACTACTAAATTTTCTTGCTACAGGAGTTAAATAGGGTGGTTTTATTCTCTTCCTTGTTTAGTAAGAAATATCGCGCTGCCTCTAGGCCCTAGGAGTTCCTTTGTAAATGGAATTTTGGATGTGGTGGTCCTTTGTTCTTTTTGGGTTCCCTCGTCTTTATGCTTTCAATAATTTGTCATGGTCCCTATTGCCTTTAGTGGTATTTATTGCACGTATCTATTGAGAAATTTTCTTAGGGTTGAGAGATGTAGTTTGAGGTCTCGGGCTCACTACCTCTGTCCTTGGTTTCTTGGGGTACTCTATTCAAGAGGAAGTATTGTAATCATGGGGGTGCTTCTTTACTGATAATTGTGGAAGAATATGTAATTTTTGACAATTTTTATCTTCTTGAGTTTTGAAGCGGGATTTGATTACCAAGCTACAACATTTGGGTGGTTGAATTAAATTGGTCTTTGTCTTTTGGATTATATAGTGGAATTCTTAGATGAAGGAGGCATGTCGTGCAAGGTGGGTGACCTCATCAAGTCTTGGTTGGCCATTGCAGGTGCGTAGGAGAAGTGGAGGGTGATGGGGGTGTTGAGGCTATTCATAAGGGTGAATAAGCTCATGAATATGTTTCATCACCTAGCCATGTGGAAGCACCATCATCTTTAGAATTTTTATATAGGAAGTTGCAGAGTCTTATCGCACTGCTGGTGGAGCTACAGAAACAGAGAGATGATGACTTGAATGAGGTGATAACATTCATGATTGAATAAAAAAATAATAAACAGGAAATTATGGACAAGACGAATTCACTTATAATGAGCCAAATATTGACTAATAAGTGATTAGATCATATTGAGGGTCAGATTAACCACCTAGAGATTCATGTTTATGGGGCCCCTAGAGCCCAAAACTTTTATGATTCTAGATAGGAAGTCTCACCCCCTCATAATATTTGACAGAAATCCTTTTCATATGTATTCTATGTGTGTTTTGGATGCTTTGGGCATTTATTCTAAGGATACAATGTAAATTTTAGCACTTTGATATCACCTTTTGTATATTTCTCCTAGTTAATAAATTTGGTTTGAATGAGGTTAAGGATAAGCATACCTCAAAAAAATTGTTGCTACGTTTCAAAGAACTAATAGAATCTATTTGATCAAAAACAAAAATATGAACGGTAAATTTCGAGTCTGGGTTATAACCATAGCTTTAAAAAGGTGTTTAGAATCATGTGTTTCATATGTCACCTCGTCATAGATTTCCATTCTAAATCATAGGTTGCTCCTTGTTGGAGTTACATTTCGGATGTTTTGTTAAAATTATAAATACTTGGAGCTTTTAGTGATTAAAAAATGACAAAGTGAATTTGAATATCATTTACGACACTCTATACTACTTTATTTTGTCACATTTTTAAATACTTTATTCGAATTTTTTTACCCTCAATATTGCTTACTATTTTATATGGATTTTATGGCTTCTCATTTTTGTCTTGTGGAACCACTTCTTGTTACTTTAAAGAATTTATGAAAATGTTCCAATTCACATCATAGAAGTAGTGATATTGGATTATTCCACAACACATTTAACATATTAATCTATTATAACATTTATGATAAATAAATTGTCATATTCCATGTCTTGGTCCATTCCTTGGGAAAATAGTGTCACATCCATAGTTTTCCAAGTGAATTATAATCATATCATTTAGATGTCCATGATAGTACTTATTCACAGTACATGTCAATTGAATAAAAGATTATACTCTCCATATAAATTTGCATTTTACTTATATCTTATGATTGTGGATACTATTCTTCTTCAATCTAATAATTTATTATACTCTCCATATAGATTTACATTTACTTCTCAATTTAATAATAATTTTGTTTTTAATATTGCAAAAAATAGATTTATTTTAATAATTATATTTGAGGTAATTTTTAATGTTATCTTATTCAAAATTTAATTATAAACCAAAAAAATCAAATTTTAAATTACTAAATTTATATAACATGAATTTAATTTTCTTTTTAACACTAAATTTATGAAACAACAAAAAAATATTTTAATATCATATCTAATATTTTAGACATTTTTATTGTTTTACATTTAAATCCATCATAATCTATTAATTCCATCTCCAAATTCCTAAGTACTTTTTTTTGGCATTTAATTCTATAATTATTAATATATAATTTTAAATAGTCAATGAATTTTTCTTTGTTTATTTTAAACATATACCATGCTTTTTTCTATCTTTTATTTCTTTATTTTATTGTTTTTTAAGATTCTATTATAATGGTATACCTTTTAAATATAAGATTTTATTTAATTGGAAATTTTTTATTTTTAAATTTATTTAAATAGTTTAAATAAAAAAAATAATTATAACCAAATCAATAGTACCTTTTCATTTTACTTACACTAAATACACAAATATATTTAGTGAAATTTTCAAAGGAACTCATAAAGGCACTAAGATGTGAGGTAAGGGTTAATGAGTGCTCCATATTATAACGTACAAGCCATCAAAGGTATGTTCATGCCAAGACATCATGACCAAAAACTACCCTACATCACCCTTAGAAGAGGAAAAGGGCTTATGTAGAACTAACAAGGTCAACTATTGGCACTCAAATGTGATGTACAAGCCCTATCTTGTAATATTAGGGATGACCATCATCATCTCTTAGGTGGTGATGAGCCTCTTTATTGGGTAACTTTATGGACCTTCATACACCTCCAAGCTTATTTAAATCAAATCTTCTCATAATTCCTTACATATTTTCATTATATTTGTCTTAATGAGATGAGTAAAAGTGATATGTTATGTCTAGTGGACTAATGTGCATTGATTCCAGGCTTTTGAGAGCAAATCATGGAAATTTTGGCTAATTAACGACACAAATTCGAATGGCACAAGGAGGAGATATTATAGGAGATAGATCCTCCTCATTTAATCCTCACGCATTCCAATATCTCTCCATCAAATCACACTAGCTTGGAGTTGCAAGAAACTGAGTCATGAAGATTAGAAGGCAGTCAAGCTAGTGACGGTTAAACAACCACTTCATCTTGAGTTTGGGAGCCAAGCCTCCCTAGATTTAAGGAAGTCGTTGCAAACTTCAGTTGTATAAATAAAGATGCCTAGAGCGTCATTAGGATTAAGATTTTTTATGTAAAATAATTAGGAATTTTCAAGCTAAAGACTTGTGGAAGACATTGTTGTGTAACTTTCTGATATGATAATGACAATGAGAATTTCCTTGATCCAACACTAAGTTGACTCAGATGGCTAAAACTCTTGGATTAGGGTTCAACCCTAGCAGCAAAGGTTCCTCTTCTTGTATTTGTAGGCTTTATTTATTTCATAGATCAGTGGTTGAATTGTTTTTAGCATTACTTCATGGCATGTAGTTGTGGATTTGATTAGTTTGCTTCCATTTGTGCATTGATTTAGTAGTAGCTTAGGAAGACAAAGGAATATCAAAAAGCTGATAGTAGGTAGCTTTGGCCTCACTCCTCCCTTTAGGGACCATGGTTTGAGAAAAGAAATCCTATGTAGCCCCAAAAAGACAAAATTCTGATTTCTTGTGGAATTTAGGATTTTCTGCTACTTAGGCCAGCAATTTACCAGTTTTCAAGAATAGGATTTAATTGACACTTCTGATATCTTCAACCTTGCATTAGATGTCATAAAGGTTTCACACTATTCTGCAAGTTTTTCCATGCATGAAATAAGCAACTAGATAATCAAATTATGTTTTCTTAGTTGACTGAAAATCTTTCTTGTTTGACATGATTCATGGATAAATGCAAATGATTGATGTAGTGTAGGAGTTTCAACAATGTAGAGAGATATCATGACTAGAAATCTCATCCTAACCTCATCCATCCATGATTATAACTTTTTCCACTAATCCCTCATCAAATTCATCATTACATAAGAACACTTCTCCAACTTTAATTGAGCAAATCTACCCATCTCACAAACTTTGTTTTGAGCTTAGAAGGAGTCCCAGCCACTCCCTTGCCTCATTTCTCTCACCATTCACCGTCCCTAAGACCTACACCACCTTCCAAATCCCTCCTCTTTCTCTCGGTCGGATCCTGTAGGAGGCATTAGGACATCCTCTACGATGACCTATAGTGGCCTTTTCTGAGGCCAAATTGTGGAAAGAGAACCAAGGAAGATAGGAGAAGACCCCTAATTGCCTCCTAAGCCATCTGACCATTCACCATCATCCCTAATCCACTCGCCACATCACTAAGAGGATTTAGCATTCACATTTTCACACAAAAAGGACAAAAAGGAAAAAAGACTTATTGTGCTCATTTACATGCGCAATAGTAGAATGCTTGGTTATTTCAGATTGCATACCTAGGAAAATAGGATTGCACACATGTCAACTTAGCCATATTTTGAAGCAAAGCCTCCTAGCAGTAGTTAGATGAATGGTGTGTTTAAGAATCTGATATTAGTTTTTCCTTAGTACGGTAGACAAGATTTTAGTTAGTGTAAATTTCCCTTTTCCTCATTGGTAATCATGGTTCTTCTGAATCAATAGAAGGTTGGTTTTAGAAACCATAATGGTCTTACATCAGCATAGCAGTGACAGAGAGCATACCGATCACATCTTCTTGTTTATACAACATTTTCACTTCCAAGTTTGCATGAACCCTAGGTCGATAAAGTAAAGTTGGTAGCCTGAGGAGTTGCAACATTCTTGCTACAATACTGGTGCTCGTCACCTTTTGGCATTGTTTCCATGGAGGTATCTTAGTAAGATGTGATTTATGCTTTCTTTCTTACATTTCTTATCTATGACATTCTACTATTAGCTTCATTTATGAACAAGTAATTGTAACTCAATTTTCTTTCTTTTCCATTCTGTAAGTGAGATTCCATTCAAGCTATTAGTTTCCATTCAGTTTGTGATTTCAATTCTACAGTTAGTCTCAAATCTTGAAAAAAAACATAAAACTAAGCAAAAAAACTTATTTCATTCCTCGTAGGAATAGGGATAACTTAGGGATATTTCTACCAAATACCCCCACCACTTCAAACATCCAACCTTCCCTCCTCT
The DNA here is from genome assembly GCA_000404065.3 of Pinus taeda. Classification (NCBI taxonomy): domain Eukaryota; kingdom Viridiplantae; phylum Streptophyta; class Pinopsida; order Pinales; family Pinaceae; genus Pinus; species Pinus taeda. The sequence continues at coordinate 5,423 of APFE031602842.1, forward strand.
TCGGTAGCTGTGCATTGGAGGACCCCTTAGGAAAACAACCAGATATTTTTGAACAGTCTATAGCAAGAGAAGAAGAAGGAGAGCCCATTCCAACTAACCTAATGGCTGAAAATAGTAATGACATAGGAGATAGAGAAAGAATTGAGGGTTCTTTTCCACAAATTCATTCAAGACAACCATCAATTTCCACCTAAATTAGGGGGAATTTTATATCAACTTAACATTTATAAAGAGAAAAAAATTGTCTTTAAAATATTTTTTCCTTTGTTAAACTTTTTTTTTCCACTCAATAATTTCAAGGAGATGTGAAATTTCTTAAATACTTAACAAAATTTCATACCAGACATTTATAAAATATCAATGGCAAGAAGAAATTTAGTGTAAACAATAAATGAATAGAGTGAAGGATATTTTTCATTTAATTATTGTGCTTTCTAATTCAATGACATCATGGAGATGTACAATTCCTTCAATATTTGATATGAATTAGAATTTAAAATACATTAACAAAAAGGGAAGATTGGCAAGTATGTATTTTGTATATAAAAGAATTGAAAAAATTATAAAGAATGATTCAAAATTTTTAACGGTGCCTATCTCCGAATGACGGAGATGTGTAATTTTTTCCTTATTTATCTTGGAGTCGACATACGACACGAATGTGTGTGTCTATGTGTCTATGTTGTAGTAGTATAGATAAATATCCATATTTCAACTATATATATATATATAAGTGTTTCCAGGATATCACGAGCTCTGCGATTGCAAGCCTTGGTTCTCCCCAGGCCAACACTATGGATCCTCATGAGAAGGAATAGTCAGAGTGGAAGGAATTTGGAGGCCGTGGGGCTCCATCATGGGACCCGAATCCACACAAGTGGTTTTGACCCGATCTCCCATTCACTCATCCCCAAATGATATTCAACGGCTATTATAGAGACTGGGGTTCCTTATGGAACAACTACCTTGATGCATGGACTCCCTCGCAAAAAATGAAGGTAGAGGGATGGACGGGAAAGGAAAGTGTTTTAGGAACAACAACTTATACCACTGACACACTACAAACCAGAGCTTTCCCAGAGTTATACCCTGGCTGTCGATCTGTCGCCCACAAGATAAAAGCAAGAAATGAAGTTATATGGCCAAAGGTCGAACTGCGCAGGAACGGATCTTGACTATGTGGCCTGCTGTGCCCCTTTATTCACAAAGGAAGGTAGGGTCTGGCGGCAATGGATGGAAGCTAAGAGCTACAATAGATCCAGCCAAAGGTGACATGATCCCAGAGGGCCATACATTCTTGCGAAAAGTAGATATTCTAGAGATAGTGGTTGGGACTATGAAAAACATCCTCCACAAACTTGATATAGAGAAACCAAGGAAAAAACTGAATACAAAACACAGTGGTGCATTTAGGTTTACAGAGAAAAACCCAGATCTAATAGATCGGGACCTCAACAAGGTCTTTCCACTCTACATGGACGAATATCTGATACAAATCTTCATCAAAATGATAGGGGGTAGAAACTAAAGCATGCAACTCAACAAGGGGACAAGTATTCATGAGTTAAATAAGGAAATCCAGATCCAACTTGGAACCCCAACAAAACACCAAAATCTGAGGCCGCTACATTGTGGAACAAAAACTGGAATCTCCAACACTTCAAGTGTCTTAGCCAGAGGTAACTACTCTACACATAGATCTATCCAAGAATGTTGTTATCCGTAGATTTAACAACTTTTGGCCAAAATTTGATGCTCTGCATAAATGGATCTTCTCCTCAGGTTCATCTAACTGTGAAATTTACCTGCGCCCAAAAGGATTTTCTGTAGTTAGATTCGACACAGAACGGAAACGTGGTAGTATCATTAATCAGGGACCTTGGTTTTGGTGAAATGCTCACCTCTTCACCACCCACTGGTTCCTTAATTTTGATTTCAATACTATGAAAGTGTCAACAATTCCTGTTTGGGTTAGGCTTCATAACCTCCCTCTACAATTTTGGCATCACAAAGTTCTAATAGCCATTGGGAATTCCTTGCAGAAATTCCTAATAATGGATGAAGATAGAGCTATTAGGGGAATTTTCACATTCACTAGAATAAGTGTACAAGTGGACTCGATTCAGGGGCTACCTGATCACATCACATCGACCTTCAACATTACTTTATGGAAACAACTGTTGAATTACGAGAATACATCATTCAGATGCCAAGGGTGTATGTAAACAAGGCATCTCCAATATGCCCACCCACTAGCTAGAAAGGACCCCAAAGGGAATATGAAACAAGAAAGAAAGGCCAAAGGGTGGTAGCGTACCGACCCGCTGGAAGAAGAGGACATGCAAACAAAACCTATAGGGAATCTTTCGGAATTTGACACATAAAAGGGATAAAAATATACATAGGAAGAGAACACCCCAAAATCTTAGTTAGAGCCATACAACACGAAACAACAAGAACCCCAACAGGAATTAAGTGACATTAAACGAACTCATGGATCGGAAGGATTAGAATCTGACAAATAACATCCAATGAACGCATCAGAAAACTAGCTAGCTATTATTGCACCCGCTCCCAACTTTGAAGGTTGGCGAAGAGTGGAGAAGAAGAAGGGTCGAAAAGTATAGGCTTGTTGGAATTTATTTTTTTCTCTTTAGTAATCCTTTTTTCCTATTATTACAGGAACAACCATCTGCGTATGCTTCAAGCATCTACAAAATGTAATTTTTTCATATGAATAAAATTACGACTTTTTCTATGAGAAAAGAATATATACTTATATATATATATATATAACATGAAGGTTAATGTTTACTTTGATGAGTGTGGCCAAACCTAGGGGATTGATTGGGCCGCGGGAGTGATTGTGGAAAGAGCACCAAGGAAGATAGGAGAAGACCCCTACTTGCCTCCTAAGCCATCTGACCATTCACCATCATCCCTAATCCACTCGCCACATCACTAAGAGGATTTAGCATTCACATTTTCACACAAAAAGGAAAAAAAGGAAAAAAGACTTATTGTGCTCATTTACATTCGCAATAGTAGAATGCTTGGTTATTTCGGATTGCATGCCTAGGAAAATAGGATTGCACACATGTCAACTTAGCCATCTTTTGAAGCAAAGCCTCTTAGCAGTAGTTAGATGAATGGTGTGTTTAAGAATCTGATATTAGTTTTTCCTTAGTACGGTAGACAAGATTTTAGTTAGTGTAAATTTCCCTTTTCCTCATTGGTAATCATGGTTCTTCTGAATCAATAGAAGGTTGGTTTTAGAAACCATAATGGTCTTACGCCAGCATAGCAGTGACAGAGAGCATACCGATCACATCTTCTTGTTTATACAACATTGTCACTTCCAATTTTGCATGAACCCTAGGTTGATAAAGTAAAGTTGGTAGCCCAAGGAGTTGCAACATTCTTGCTACAATACTGGTGCTCGTCACCTTTTGGCGTTTGTTTCCATGGAGGTATCTTAGTAAGATGTGATTTATGCTTTCTTTCTTACATTTCTTATCTATGACATTCTACTATTAGCTTCATTTATGAACAAGTAATTGTAACTCAATTTTCTTTCTTTTCCATTCTGTAAGTGAGATTTCATTCAAGCTATTAGTTTCCATTCAGTTTGTGATTTCAATTCTACAGTTAGTCTCAAATCTTGAAAAAAAACATAAAACTAAGCAAAAAAACTTATTTCATTCCTCGTAGGAATGGGGATAACTTAGGGATATTTCTACCAAATACCGCCACCACTTCAAACATCCAACCTTCCCTCTTCTTCGGTAGCTGTGCATTGGAGGACCCCTTAGGAAAACAACCAGATATTTTTGAAGAGTCTATAGGAAGAGAAGAAGAAGGAGAGCCCATTCCAACTAACCTAATGGCTGAAAATAGTAATGACATAGGAGATAGAGAAAGAATTGAGGGTTCTTTTCCACAAATTCATTCAAGACAACCATCAATTTCCACCTAAATTAGGGGGAATTTTATATCAACTTAACATTTATAAAGAGAAAAAAATTGTCTTTAAAATATTTTTTTTTTTGTTAAACTTTTTTTTCCACTCAGTAATTTCAAGGAGATGTGAAATTTCTTTAATACTTAATAAAATTTCATACCAGACATTTATAAAATATCAATGGCAAGAAGAAATTTAGTGTAAACAATAAATGAATAGAGTGAAGGATATTTTTCATTTAATTATTGTGCTTTCTAATTTAATGACATCATGGAGATGTAGAATTCCTTCAATATTTGATATGAATTAGAATTTAAAATACATTAACAAAAAGGGAAGATTGGCAAGTATGTATTTTGTATATAAAAGAATTGAAAAAATTATAAAGAATGATTCAAAATTTTTAACGGTGCCTATCTCCAAATGACGGAGATGTGTAATTTTTTCCTTATTTATCTTGGAGTCGACATACGACACGAATGTGTGTGTCTATGTGTCTATGTTGTAGTAGTATAGATAAATATCCATATTTCAACTATATATATATATAAGTGTTTCCAGGATATCACGAGCTCTGCAATTGCAAGCCTTGGTTCTCCCCAGGCCAACACTATGGATCCTCATGAGAAGGAACAGTCAGAGTGGAAGGAATTTGGAGGCCTTGGGGCTCCATCATGGGACCCGAATCCACACAAGTTGTTTCAACCCGATCTCCCATTCACTCATCCCCAAATGATATTCAATGGCTATTATAGAGACTGGGGTTCCTTATGGAACAACTACCTTGATGCATGGACTCCCTCGCAAAAAATGAAGGTAGAGGGATGGACGGGAAAGGAAAGAGTTTTAGGAACAACAACTTATACCGCTGACACACTACAAACTGGAGCTTCGCCAGAGTTATACCCTGGCTGTCGATCTGTCGCCCACAGGATAAAAGCAAGAAATGAAGTTATATGGCCAAAGGTCAAACTGCGCAGGAATGGATCTTGACTATGTGGCCTGATGCGCCCCTTTATTCACAAAGGAAGGTAGGGTCTGGCACCAATGGATGGAAGCTAAGAGCTACAATAGATCCAGCCAAAGGTGACATGATCCCAGAGGGCCATACATTCTTACGAAAAGTAGATATTCTAGAGATAGTGGTTGGGACTATGAAAAACATCCTCCACAAACTTGATATAGAGAAACCAAGGAAAAAACTGAATACAAAACACAGTGGTGCATTTAGGTTTACAGAGAAAAAGCCAGATCTAATAGATCGGGACCTCAACAAGGTCTTTCCACTCTACATGGACGAATATCTCATACAAATCTTCATCAAAATGATAGGGGGTAGAAACTACTGCATGCAGCTCAACAAGGGGACAAGTATTCATGAGTTAAAGAAGGAAATCCAGATCCAACTTGGAACCCCAACAAAACACCAAAATCTGAGGCCGCTACATTGTGGAACAAAAACTGGAATCTCCAACGCTTCAAGTGTCTTAGCCAGAGGTAACTGCTCTACACATAGATCTATCCAAGAATGTTGTTATCTGTAGATTTAACAACTTTTGGCCAAAATTTGATGCTCTGCATAAATGGATCTTCTCCTCAGGTTCATCTGACTGTGAAATTTACCTGCGCCCAAAAGGATTTTCTGTAGTTAGATTCGACACAGAACGGAAACGTGGTAGTATCATTAATCAGGGACCTTGGTTTTGGGGAAATTCTCGCCTCTTCACCACCCCCTGGTTCCCTAATTTTGATTTCAATACTATGAAAGTGTCAACAATTCCTGTTTGGGTTGGGCTTTATAACCTCCCTCTACAATTTTGGCATCACAAAGTTTTAATAGCCATTGGGAATTCCTTGTGGAAATTCCTAATAATGGATGAAGATAGAGCTATTAGGGGAATTTTCACATTCACTAGAATAAGTGTACAAGTGGAATCGATTCAGGGGCTACCTGATCACATCACATCGACCTTCAACATTACTTTATGGAAACAACTGTTGAACTACGAGAATACATCATTCAGATGCCAAGGGTGTATGTAAACAAGGCATCTCCAATATGCCCACCCACTAGCTAGAAAGGACCCAAAAGGGAATATGAAACAAAAAAAAAGGCCAAAGGGTGGTAGCGTACCGACCCGCTGGAAGAAGAGGACATGCAAACAAAACCTATAGGGAATCTTTCGGAATTTGACACACAAAAGGGATAAAAATATACATAGGAAGAGAACACCCCAAAATCTTAGTTAGAGCCATACAACACGAAACAACAAGAACCCCAACAGGAAGTAAGTGACATTAAACGAACTCATGGATCGGAAGGATTAGAATCTGACAAAGAACATCCAATGAACACATCAGAAAACTAGCTAGCTATTATTGCACCCTCTCCCAACTTTGGAGGTTGGCGAAGAGTGGAGAAGAAGAAGGGCCGAAAAGTATAGGCTTCTTGGAATTTATTTTTTTCTCTTTAGTAATCCTTTTTTCCTATTATTACAGGAACAACCATCTGCATATGCTTCAAGCATCTACAAAATGTAATTTTTTCATATGAATAAAATTACGACTTTTTCTATGAGAAAAGAATATATACTTTTAGATATATATAATTAAAATAACATGAAGGTTAATGTTTACCTTGATGAGTGTGGCCAAACCTAGGGGATTGATTGGGCCACGGGCCATAGACAAGTTGCATAGGAACCAAAAGCTTCTACAAACAGGTGAATGAGATTATTGCCTGAACGATTGTTTCTTCTCAGAAGCTGATTTTTCTAGATATCGGAGTTTGGGAAGGTGGTAGGGGAATGTTGACTATGCATAGACCGCTAACCTATGCATGCTCATTCGAGTGGTTTCTTTGCTCACTATGGTGTGCTAACTTGCATGGTTTGGCACCTCAGTGAGCTGAAGGGTGGTGAACTATGCTTTGGATGGTGAGACATGGGGAGGAGAAGAGAACTACTAAATTTTCTTGCTGTAGGAGTTAAAATGAGGTCGTTTTATTCTCTTCCTTGTTTAGTAAGAAATATGGCTATGCCTATAGGCCCTAGGAGTTCCTTTGTAAATGGAATTTTGGATGTGGTGGTCGTCTGTTCTTTTTGGGTTTCCTCATCTTCATGCTTTCAAGAATTTTCCATGGTCCCTGTTGTCTTTAGTGGTATTTGTTTCACGTATCTATCGCCAAATTTTCTTAGGCTTGAGAGATGTAGTTTGAGGTCCGAGGCTCACTACCTTTGTCCTTGGTTTGTTGGGGTACTCTATTCAAGAGGAAGTATTGTAATCATGGGGGTGCTTCTTTCGTGATAATTGTGGAAGAATATGCAATTTTTCACAATTTTTATCTTCTTGAGTTTTGAAGCGAGATTTGATTACCAAGATACAACATTTGGGTGGTTGAATTAAACTATTCTTTGTGTTCTATATTATATAGTGGAATTGTAGATGAAGGGGGGCATGTTGTGCGAGTTGGGTGATCTCACGAAGCCCTGGTTGGCCATTGCAGGCACATAGCAGAAGTGGAGGCTGATGAGCGTGTTGAGGCTATTTATGATCTCGAAGTGGCTCATGAACATGTTTCATCACCTAGCCATGTGGAAGCACCGCCATATTTAGAATGTTTGTATAGGCAGTGGTAAAGTATTATCGCACTACTGATGGAGCTAGGGAAATAGAGAGATGATGACTCGAATAAGGTGATAACATTCATGATTGAATGATAACATAATAAACAAGAAATTATGGACAAGATGACTTTACTTATAACGAGCCAAATATTGACTAATAAGTGACTAGATCATATTGAGGGTCAGATTAACCACCTAGAGATTCATGTTTATGGGGTCCCTAGACCCCCAAACATTTTTAATTCTAGA
>APFE031602849.1:0-25499 GCA_000404065.3 Pinus taeda
AGGGACTACAGCCACGGCAATGGCTCCCTTGTTCTAAAGAGACATTGATTTCTTGCACATACTGCAACAACTACTATGGGTCTTTATGAGCTAAGCGAAATTGTTTCATCTTCCTCTAAAGCATTATATAACTCTTAAATGAATACGAGTGATGTACGAAATGGATGGTTGTAATGTATGATTAAAAATGTGAATGAAATGGATGGTTTTAATGTACGATTAAAAATGTGAATGATATAACTCAGCTATTTAGACCATCAATTTTCGAAAATGATAGCAAAAAAAGAAGATTGGTATAATACATATTTTTTTTCGTAAATATAAATATAATTATAAATTCATGTCAATTCTTTTACATTTTCTTACTCATCCGTTTGAAATATATTAATTGCATACTCATATTTCAAACTATCTAAACATTTGTCCGCAAAGGCAATCTCGACACCTTTTCGTTAGCTAATATCATTAAACCTGAAGTTCTTAGAAATTCATCTCAATTTTTTTTCATATTCTTACTGAACAACATCATCAGCTTGAAATATATTAATTGCATACTTCTATTTCAAACTATCTAAATATTAATCCGCAAGGCAATTTCGATACCTTTTCTTGAGCTAATATCATTAAACCTAAAGTTCTTAGAGTACACTGTAGTATTATTATGGTTTACATAATCATATTATCAAAAGAACAATGTGTAAACTTTATAAATATCGTGGTAAAATTACAACTGCTTAAAAAGTTTAATTTAAAATTAAGAAACACAATTCTATTTTATTATGTGTCGAAAATATTCACAAATTTGTAATAAGAAAAACCAACATGCACAATATTTTTCTAGGGAAAGCTAAATAGGAAAAATGCCTCTATCCTCTTTGCAATAGTCACATGAATAGAGGATGTATTACAACTCTTTGCTCGCTATGCAAGTGAACAACCTATCTCTCTCCTAAGTGACATAAACTTAGTCAATTTATGGATTAGTCACATGAATAGAGGATGTATTACAACTCTTTGCTCCTGCAAGTGAACAACCTATCTCTCTCCTCAATGACCCAAACTTAGTCAATTTATGGATATGCCTGAGCTCCTATTTTGTTGTGCAATTCGCGAGGAATTAGGGCCCTATTTTTTAGGATTTTTAGTCCAATTTATTGTGCAATTTGGAGGGTCTCAGTGCATGCAAGGGGTGTACACTCACACTCTAGTTTACAAATTCTTGTTACATTGCCTTAGAATCTCCACCACAACCGAAGAACTTGAATTATTTGCATGCAGTAGCTATTTTAAGCTAATTGATGAGTTGAGTAGATAATCATCGAGTTTAAGTGTTTTACCACTCCACAAATTACCTCCAACTAGTTCTACCAACAGTTAGAATTAGTTCAACTAAACACAACTAGAAATAACTCACATTGATTGCTACAAATTAGCACCTACAAATGCTTAACTAAACTCCAAGCCCTCTAACTCAAATTTACTCTGCTAACTAAGTGACAAAAGCCATGTCACCTCAATTAAATACCGCCTAGTTGTCTATTGGTGTGGAAATTCACATTTTCTCAATTTGACCAAAGCAAAGTGAAATTTAGACTTTCTTCCTACACTTCTCAAATATTTCTTTGATCTAATCACCCACGTGTCATATTCCAAGCATGAATGTGGGATCTCAAAAGACAACTCAATCAAAACCAAAATAATTCTTGTAGAGGCCAAACTACCTCAACCTTTAGTGAATAATTCCACCTCATGGTCAGACATCACTAACCATCACCAGATTGGTCTCTACCCAAGTTTTCAAGGGCTCCTAAGCGTTTGTTCCAACAGGACTAGTAACTTAACTCATTACCAAAGGAACATGACCACCAACTAGAAGACAAAGATAAAACCCACAACACCATGGCTTTCTAGGAAATGGCAAGGTTAATAAAGTCCACTGTCAATCTAGGCAATCCTCCATACCAATCATAGATCATGACCAAAAAACCACATGCATGTGCCATGCATGCCAAAACTAGCAAGGAAATCATACATGCAAATCGATACCTACAAGCAAAACCCATTGTGGTTTCTGACCCTGATGCCCTATTGCGCTTTCCTTCTTTTCGTTTTCCTTCTTTCTCCAATCCCAAGCATGCCACACTCCTCTAAGAGTGCTCCAAGAAAACTCTAAGTGTCCTAGAGTATGAGAGAGATAGTAGAAAATGAAAGCTCCAAAACTGAATTGAAAAAATGTTACAAAATGATCGTGAGCAGACTTTTTATTAAATTATTATCTCCAATTTTCCTTCACTTTCATCCTCAAATGCAACTTGTGACCTTTCACCTTCCTTTTTCTCATAATTTCCATTATTTTCGTAGATAGCATGCCAATTAATGCCACTTTTCATATCCAAATTCTTTACTATTTCCTTTGCCAATTTTCTTAGCAATTAATTAATCACAAGCCATCCCCATCATTATGTTTCTTCCCAACATTTAACTTGGAATATGTGTCCCATGAACATGGTTTTTATTTTTCATTTGTTAACTTTATTACTTGGATTTTTTATGAGGGATGTTATAGAACTCTCCCTCTTCGAGGAGCACTATCCTCGGTGTTCAATGACACCTACAATCAACAAGACTATTGAAAAGAAAAGCATACTTCCCATGGAGCTTTATAACTTAGCTTCTTGTCATATTTACAATGATCATCCTGTTGAGAAGAAAACCAACATGAGAAGCATAACAACATGATAACCATAATGAAATGACACCCATAACATGTTTTGGAGCATTATAAAAAATCACATGGTAGTATTTACATTCATATACATATATACATATCCAAAACATCACACCAAAATATATGCCAAAAACAGTTAATCAACTTGCAATTAAAGAAGGATACATAGCCCACATTTGATCTGCCATCTGCCATGCAGCTTCATTAGGCTGAAAATGCTTCCAGTACACTTTAAGCTTCTCAATTGCTCAATTCCAAAGCATGAGCATATTTATCTGCAAAATGCACTACGGTTCTGGCTGGAATTCTCCTTATCATTTCACTCTCAATACAAACCATTAAATCACATGATCAACATCTTTAACATACTTCTTAATAAATGAAATATGGAAAACATCATGGACTTTCACTATCAAAGGCAATGCAAGTTGGTAGGCTATTGGTATATTACTCTCAAAAATCTTGAAAGGTCCACAAAACGGAGGTGCAACTTGTCACTTAGGGATTTCTTCCAAGGATTCATGCACAAGTTCCCATGATCCCCAACCTGAAACTCCTTAAACATCATGTTCTAATCTGCATAAGTTTATTGTGTGTCCTTTGTTACTGTCAGATTCTTCTTAATAACGTTCATTTCTTATTCCATATCTACCAACATATCTTGTCTTATCAATAATGTATTCATTGGATCACTTCAAATGATTGGAGTATTACAACTTCACCTATCGAGTGTCTCAAACAAACTCATCCTCAGTGGCTCCTGATAACCATTATTATAAGAGAACTCAACTAATGAAAGTTACTCCTCCAATATTCTCTGATGATGTATCATGTACATCCTCAATGTGTCCTCCAATATCTTGTTGATCCTCTCTGTTTTTCCATTTGTCTGCAAATGATAAGTTGTACTGAAGGTGAAATATGTACACAAACCAAGAAAAAACTCTTTCCGAAATTTAGAAGTGAGCTTGGCATCGTTGTTTGACATAGTCTTCTTCGCAATACCATGAAACTTTACAACAAATCTGATGAAAACATGTGATATATCATTTGTTGAATACGTTGACTTCACTGGAATGAAGTGCGCTACCTTTGTCAACCTCTCAACCACAACCATAATAAAATCATTTTGTCTCGATGTCCTTGGAAAACCTACAATGAAGTCAATGGAAGTGACCTCTCATTGTCATTGTAGAATTAGAATCGGTCGTAGTAGACCACTTGGATGATTAAACTCTTCATTTACTTGCTGACAATCCAAGCACCAAACCACAAACTCCACCACTTGTTATTTCTAATTCAACCAATAGTATAAATTCTTCATTGCTTTTAATGTCTTTTGGTATCCTGGGTGACCTGAATATGGTTTAGCATGAAATTCCCTCAAGATAATATTCTTGAGCTTATTATCATTTAGAACATATATTATGTCCGTAAATCTAACCAAGACATTTGCTGTGAGATGGTAGTCGACATCCTGATCACCTTTACCGTACTATAACCTATGCATAAACTTTAGTTACATGTTATCGTGTTTTCTTGCATGTAATATAAGATCTTGTAAATCTATCCCATATGAACTCATAATTGTTATACAATTTATAGTTATCCTCCTTCTAAGAGCATCTGCAACCCAGTTCTCTTTACCTTTAATGTACCTCACCTCAAAATCAAACTCATTGATCGTGGCCAACCATCTAGCTTTCCTGACATTCAGAGTCGATTACTCAAATATATACCTCAATCCATTGTGATCACTCATTAGTAGAAACCTATTATCAAGAAGATAGTGTCTCCACCTCTTTAATGCATGAATTATTGCTGCCAACTCAAGATCATTTGTTAGATAATTTTTCTCGTGCTGACTTAGTTTCCTTGATTCATAGCGTACCACTTATCCTTCCTGCATAAGAACTCCACCAATTCCTTTCTTGTAAGCAACTTTACACACCAAAAATTATTTGTCTTAATTTGCAATATTTAAAAATGGATCATTTGTAAAAAACTGCTTTAATTGTTCATAATTTGTTGTACATTATTCTATCCATTCAAAATTCTAACCTTTTCTTTACAATTATGTGATAGGATATGCAATCTGAGATAATTTCCTAATAAAATTCCTATAGTAACCTACTAGTCCCATGAATAATCTTACCTCATCCACATTTCTATGAGCTTTCCACTCCACGATAGCCCTTATCTTATCTGGATCCACTATTATGCCTTACTTACCACATGCTCGATTTAGTGTACATTTTTTGAAAGAAGTTTCCTTTTTTAAGCTTGGCATACAACTAATTCTCTCTTAGCAATATCAATACTTTTGCAAAGTGTTTGGCATGATCTTCCTCATTCTCAGAATATCCCAATATGTCATCAAATAATACAATAACAAACTTTTCCAGATAAGGACACAACACGCTATTCATCAAGTACATAAAAATAGTTGGGTGAATAGTTAGACAAAAACAAACCGCAACAAACTCATAATTCGCATACCTGGTCCGAAAATTATTCTTATACATGTCCTCTTCCTTAATGTGTACCTGATGGTATCCTCATCTAAAATCAATCTTTCAAAACATTGTTTTTCCCTTCAAATTGTCAAATAATTTATCAATCCTCAACAAAATATACTTGTTCTTGATGGTCACCATGTTCAACTCTCTATAACTAATGCAAAACATGAGAGTATCATCCTTCTTTTTCACAAACAATACTGGTGCACTCCAAGGTGACACACTTTGCCTAATGTACCCCTTGTCACATTTCATTCAACTGCAACTTGAATTCCACTAACACTAGTTTGTTAATCATATATGTTGCCTTTGATGCTGGTGCTACCCATGGTAACAACTCAATAGAAAAGTCCAGTTCCCTGTAAGGTGACAACTCTAAAATATATGTCGAAAACACACCTAAGATTGATGTCAAACTAGGTACATGCTCAAGACATCTGCATCATCAATTTCCTTACCTTTTACAATGGAAATAGGAACTACAAATAACACAAATTTTTTTGTGACTATGCTTGGCCTGCATAGTTGTCACCATTCTGACTAATGTTTCCTTTGTCTTACCCTACAAGACTCTTTGTTCCCTTTTCTCATTGAAACACTCAATTGATTTTTCATAACAGTCCTCCTTAACCCTATGAAGATATAGCCAATAAATACCCAAAAGAATACTATATGATCTCAATGGAAGTACATTCAGATGTGTTGAGGTAGGCATACCATTCAACTTAAATGCACAAGCTCTTACCAAGTGATGTACTCTCTTCTTTATACTTATATCCATCTGCACTAACCAAGATTAAGCATGTGGTTCTTTATTCAAACCACACTTATCAACCAAATTCGGACTAACATGACTATAATTAGATCCAGGTCAAAAAAAATAGAAACAACTTTATCACAAAGCTTACTATCCATCTCGATAATAGATTCCTAGTGATCTTCCAACATATTATCGAACACTACATAAATATGAGGAACATTATGTTAAACATACCCTATCATCTGCACTTTCTGAGCACTGTAAATATGAGGTCTACCAGCCTTGATGTTGTGGACAATCTCCTCAATGATGATCCTCTGAAGCCATTTCATTAATGAGGCCTCTATTTTCGTCAATTTCCATTATTTTCCTCCTCACATGCAACTTTTTATGTTTCCCCTTTCTTTTCTTGTAATTTCCATTATTTTCATAGATAAATGCCAACTAATGCCATTTTTCCTTTCCAAAGTCTTTTCCATTTATTTTATCAATTTCCTTTGTCATTAATTAATCACAAGTTACCCCCATCACTATGTTCTCTCCCAAAATTTATCTTTGAATATGTGTCCCATGACCATGGTTATTATTTTTTCATTATTAACTCTATTACAGGGATTTTTTACGATGGTGGTTATAGCCAGATCAGTTGTAGCAAGAAAAATACATCACTAGGGTAGATTTAAAGTGTGGATATCAATAGGTTTGAGTGAGAGAAAAAGATGCCTGTAAGACTTCCTTCAAAAAAAGGAAAGGTTTGTATGAGTGGTTAGTCATGCCATTTCGCCTATGCAATGCACTAGCTATGTTTATGAGATTAATGTATCAGGGATTATTCTCTTTTATAGATTTTTTTGTTCTTGTATATGTGAATGATATATTGGTATAAAATGCTACATTTGAGGAGCACATAATTCATTTGACATAAGTGTTGGAGACATTAAATAAGTACCAACTACTAGAAAATCTCAATAATTTTGAGTTTGCACAATACTCAATTGTGTATTTTGGGGTATGTGATAGGTGGAGAAGAGCTAAAGATAGATCCTCTCAAGATGGAGGCCATCATGAAATCGTCAGTGCTTACTAATTTTTTGAAGGTCAAAAGTTTTATTAGGGCATCATAGTACATGAGGAAATTCATAAGCTTGTTTTCAGTGGTAACAACATTGTTCGATGCCATAATAGTAAGTGGTGAGAGTTTTCAACTAGAAGAGGGTTGTTAGAGGGATTTTTAGGAGATAAAGAAGAAGATCCCTCAAGCACGAGTTCTAGCATTACAAAACTTGCAGTATCCCTTTGAAGTGGAGATAGATGCGAGTGAGTATGCTATGGGAGTGGTCTTGATGAAGGGAGAAAGGATTGTATGCTACCATTTTGAAGTATTACATGGGGAA
Organism: Pinus taeda; assembly: GCA_000404065.3. NCBI lineage: Eukaryota > Viridiplantae > Streptophyta > Pinopsida > Pinales > Pinaceae > Pinus > Pinus taeda. Next base: position 7,402 of record APFE031602849.1, read on the forward strand.
GCTCTTAACTACCATACCTATGACAAGGAAATCTACACCCTAGTGCAAGCTAGGAGGAAGTAGAAACACTATGTAATGGGAAAGGTGATAGTAATCCACATAGATCACTAACCACTCTAGTACCTACAGGCCCAAAGTAAGCTCCAACATACCATAAATTACAAGTTAATGGGGTTTCTACAATAGTTTCATTTAGTGAGTAAGTACAAGAAGGGAAACATAAACAAGTTGTTTTACATACTCTGAAGGCCACCCACAACAAATATCTGAGATTTGGAGAATCGTATGCACATGGAGCAATTCATGCATGATTCATATAGAGAAGCATATTCATATGATGAGGACATCAAGGAGGTATTTCAATAATTGTGAAGTTATATTCATGTGTACAATGACGACAAAACCATTGAATACTATATCCATGATGGGTTACTCTACAAGTTGGGTAAGCTATGTGTTAGTAAAGGTGATTGATTGAAGTTGATTAGAGAGGCTCACACCTCCATGTTTTTAGGGAAATTTTTTTTAGGGAAGATCATGGCCAACTTAAAAAGTTGTGTGTATTGGCCAAAGATGTAAGAATAGGTGGCCTAGGTTCATAAAGGATACATGCTTCGTTGTACGAGTAGAACTATCAATAGGGAACATGACTTGTATAATCCCTTAATTGTACCCACTCATCCTTGGGAAAGAATTTCCATGGAATTTGTTAGTGGTTTACCAACAACTAGGAAGGGACATCACTAGCTATTCGTGGATATTAATGCGTTCAATAAGATGCGTGTTCTGATGCCCGGTAAAATGACCATCATTGGGAAAGAAACAACAAACTTATTCTTTGGATACATCTAGATACACATTGGGATACCAATGAGAATTGTTTTAGACATGGACACAAGATTTATTAGTTCATTATGGACTATATTATGGGAGAAGATTCACACAAATTTGAAGAGATCTACAACATTCCATCCATAGAATGATGGGAAGACAAAAGCAGTCAACAAGACTTTGGTGTAACTTCTAAGGGTATACGACTAGAAGCATATGAAGGTCTGGGATGAAATTATGGTAGATATACAACATTATTACAATAATGTAGTCCACGCTTCTATGGTAAGGTACTGATTTGAAACTTATATTAGATAATTTCCACCTTCACCTTTGTACATTTCATATGGGAAACAAGGAGGACCGAGGGAAGATCTTATAGTAGACACCTTGAGGAACCAAAAATTTATAGAGAAGATCAAGAATATATATATACAAGTATAAAAGTAACTATAAAGGTCACAAGAGAAACATAATTCCAGGCATGATCAACATAAAACAAAGAAATAATTGAAGGTGGGAGACAAAATATGGATATACTTTAACAATGAGAGGCTATAGGGTCCTGGTAAGAAAATCAAGGATTCAAGGTATGGTCCCTTCAAGATACTAGGAAAGGATAATGCCTATAAACTTAGTCTACCACCATATATGTGCATTTACTTAGTCTTGAATAAAAAGAACCTGAATATCTATGAGCCTTCCATGCTAGATCATGAAGAGGAATAGTTCTTACATTTTTTGTACGTTTTGGCACCAAATCCTCAGGTAGCGTTGATAGAATATACAATTTTGTAGAAACGATCCACAACTACAAGACATGGGTATCTTGACCTTTGCAAAATTGGATTGAAGGTATAACATGTATGAAAATCTAAATGGTACACTAAGGGAACAGAAAACATCAAAATTTAAAATGTAAGCTGAAAACATTAATATTAAAATGTTAATGTTAAACTTGATTTGTTTTTACTTTCAATTTTTTTAAATAAAACATTTATAACAAAATTGATTTAATATAAATCTTCCAGGGGAGCTCAATTTGAAAACTCATGAAAATGCAAGGTGAATTTAAGTAGATATTAATTCATGAGATTTATAATGAGAATTCACATCTATTATTTTAATAACAAAAATTAAAAAATTAAATAGAGAGAGAGTCCTATGGATATATGTTTCTACTTCCAAATACTATGGAGTATGTATAACATTTTAAATTATCGAAAGTCAATCATGAAAAAAATATTTTAATTCAACTACTATAATGTATAATAAATAATGTAGAAGATAATATATATATATTATATATATATATATAAAATATATATAATAATATATATAGAATTTTTATTTAAAATATTTTTGTAAGAGAGATTGTGATACATTAATACATAATTTAATTTAATTGTAACAAATAGTTTAATAGAATAAATAAATAAACAATATTAAAAATATTTATAAAAACATATATATATATTATATAGCTAATGTATAAATAATTCTAATTCCAATATGATGAGAAATGTATAAAATTATGTAGAATGTGAATCATCAATAAAATGTTATATATATACAGGTAAAGAGAGAATTTATATTTTATTAAGAGGGTTTTTAGGGAAATTTGTAACTCATTTATTTTTTAACCCAGAATTGACATGTAATATTTTTACATAGATGGTGTCTCTTTTTTAAATTGGTCAGGATAGGCATTGTCCACCTTTCTCATATTCGTTTGACATGGGTCAACTTTAACTAAAGAAAAAAAAGGAATTACACATCTTATTTTAAAATTTACCATTATGCTAAATAAAAAATTTATTGTATATAAGCGAATGTTATGAGTAATAATGAGGAACTTATTAGAATTGGAATAATCTCAAATTCCTAGGAAATTGGTGGGTAAAGAGCGAGGTAGCACAAATATTAATTTTTAAAATTTATTAGAAATAATGGACCATTTTTTTAAAACAAATTGTCTATATAGAAATGAATGTTATTTATCATAACGAGGAATTTTTCATGGAGGAAATTATTATAATTGGAATCGCCCATTACACTACGTCATTGATGATGGCATGGCATTAGTTTACATACAGATATATCTGCATATGTATATATGCTTATGAAGAAAGAAGAATACATATATGCATTTGCATGTATGAGCTAAATAACAAAATATTTGAACGCCAATCAACATAAAATTATACACATGCCCAACCAAAACTAAAGCAAAAACATGAAAACATAAGAAGAAATCAAATCCAAATTGATAAATCCAATAGTTAGATATCTTTTGGTTCAATATTGTAGATCAAGGAACCCATTTTATTTTACAGTGAGTCTTGGACCTCGATATTAAAAAGTTATGAATTCTTATCAATAATTATTAGGTGGATCGTAAGGATTTAACCTCCATGAAACATTCTACAATTTTCATAGTAGTATACACAAATCAATGATTGAGATTTATCTGCAAGCTAGTTATGTCTTTTTTATCATTTTAATTAAATTAATTAATTGGAAAAATGTTATATGAACAAGGATCATATGAAATGAGTTATGGTTTTTGGGGCATGTAGTATTGATAAGTCATAACAATGGCCCATTATATTATAACAAAGCCTATTTACATATTAATAATCTCCACGATAAAGTAGGAATAATATGTTTAATTAATTTTTAATCTCTAAATTAAAATCAAGTTGGTTATTTATTTATTTTTAATGCTTTTGAAAATATAATAATAATAATAAATAATAATAATGAATGATGACGATAATTTAATTTTAAGATTATAACTAAATTAGATATTAAATTAATATATGAGATATTTTTCATTTAAAGTTTATAAAAGTATATATATTTGAATCATTTTGAATTATGGTATATGGGTTTTTATTCAATAATTAAATTTACGGTTAGGGTTAAATTAAATATTCATTGATATATGAGACTTTTCTATATTAAAATTTAATAAAGATATTTATATTTTAATCCTTTTTGAATTTGAATCTCTAACATTTTATCAACGAAACATATAATCTTAACAATGATTTTAGGCAAGGGTGTGAGAAGATTGCACATTCAAGAAACATTATGGGCAAGTTATACGTTTTGGAAAACTGTGGAAAGGTGGGGCATGATGCGTGGGGCACTGCATGACCGGTCAAATCGCACTAATGTTGTTCCAAGATCCACAAATTTGGTGGATGGTTTGTTTGGCAACCAGACAACTCCCACAACTTTATAAATTGTAAACTTTGTATGTTGTTTACATAAGTTTGATAAGCATTGGGAAAATTGTTAGGAGTTACTGCCTACCATCATAACTATGTTTTGTACAATATAACATATTGTTCATTGTTGTTTATAGTTATCGCACAACGAAGCTAATTGAAGTAAATATGATTTTCTTGCATAAGTGAAGAAGTGAATAGTTAATGAAAAATTAATTGTGTTGGTAGTAGGCATAGTCTTAAAAACTTGAGTAGTGGTGAAAGGAAAGCATTAGTCGGTGTATCACTATGCTCAAGTGTGGAATTAGAGTCACTAATGCTGTGGGGCCATGATAGTTGGTATCAAAGTCCATTTTGAAGAAGGTGGGCTTAATAGAAGTTGAAGTAGATGGTCACAATCTAACATAGTTGATAGTTTGGTAGGGGAAAGGAAGAAAGTTAGGGTCAAGCTGAATGAAGGTGTAGCTCATGTTCATGACACATTATCAAAGTAAAATAATGGCAAACAATGGAGAGTAGAATATATCTCCTATCTATCTCTGATGTTGATACCCTTGATGTTGACCTTGAGTGCCTCCAAGAAAGATCAAGTGGAGACCAGTGCAAATTTTCCTGATAAAAGTAGCGGTGGGCTTGAAAAACAACATTTTTGACAATCCCTTTCGAATGATTTCAAGGAAAGTTTTCTTCCTTTTCTTTAAGGATGTTCCAAATATGTTTCATGGTTAATACATTGTTTATGACAACTTTCATCACTTTGTGACACTTGCGACATTCATAACACAAAATGTGACAATTCAGGATATGAGACTCAGAGTGTGACAAAATATTGTATAACAATTGAATGGATGAGTTAAACACAAATATGAATATGCTTGAGGAAGAGAATGTTAGACTTAGGGAGAATTTCACCAAGCAGGGAGAGTTATACAAACCTCAAGATGTAGTATGAATATCTTGAATAGAGATACAATCAAACCATGAATGAAGTCAAGAAACAAAAAGCTACGAAAAACCAAGGCATGGATGAGATTGCAAAGATGCAAAAGAGTCTTTCTAAAGCTCTCAACAAGATCACGATTTTGGAAAAAGTAATAGGGAAAGGTTTGATTGGAGGAGCTTTCCACATTAAAATAAAAGAACCATATTCATAGGATGAAATGAAAAGTGCGAAGATGCTTGGAAATTTTTGTGGGACATGGAGTAGTATCTTCAATGCCTATGACTTACATCAGAAGAGGCTAAGGTGAAGTTTGTTGCCTAATTCCATACGAAGCCTGCCAGGTTGTGGTGGAGGTGAAAACTGTATCAAATTTCCCATGGTGATTATGAGGACATTTCGACTTGAGAAGAGATGATGGTAGTGTTGTTGGCTTATTTCAGCCCACAATATGAAACCTGGGATGGACGAAAAAAGATTAAGTACATCAGGAAAACTTGAACTCTGCAAGCACATCAACGGGAATTTTCGAGTGTGATCTTGGAGTTACCTGATATGGTACAAAAATAAAAGGTTTTCAATTTCATCATCAGATTGAAACCCTGATACACAATGAGGTGAAGTGATAGAAGATCAAAACACTTTTAGAGGCATTCCTAGCAGTTGATAGGTTGGTATACCATTATAACGAAGGGACTGAGAAAACTATGAAGAAGTCTGATAAACCAAATGAGAAAGCTTTAAATGAGGATGAGGCGAGGGAAGGGTGTAAATCAAAGGCAAAGAAACCTTTGAAGTGCTAGGTGTGAGAAGGAGATCATATGGTGAAGAATTTTTCTTCAACACCAGGGGTCATAGTTGTTATGCAACAAGGTGTAAAGAAGAAAGAGGAACCAATGGTTGGGATGACACATATTTTGGGTGTTGTAGCAAAAACATAGGTTGTCCCAAAGTGTGCTCATGAGAGAAACAAATTGGACTATGTTGAGATGAAGTTTGGATAGGGCACATTTCTCACTACGGTAGAAAATGGTGCAACCCATAACTTGATGAGAGAATAAGTAGTATGGAAAGTTGGAATAAAGTCCGTTCCAACTCAAGCTCGTCTCAAGGTTGTGAACTCTCCACCATACCAAGTGGATGGAGTAGAAAAGGCCATGGAATTAAAGATTAGTGAGTGGCTAGGCAATGTTGACTTCATGATTGCACAGATGGATGATTATGAAGCAATTTTGGGGATAAAATTCATGAAGTGGTTTGAAGTAATGGTCGTGCGACATTTGAGGAAGTTGTATATTTATGATTGGGGAGCGGATGTACCATTGAGTTTCCCAAACATGGCAAGAGGTTAGAAGAAGAGGGTGTGGACACCTGCATGTAGATGTTAGAGCAAGAAGAGGATGGATATTGAAGGCCATGAACCTTCCCATCCACACCATATTTCTAAACTTAGCATGGAGGATGTTTTGATTGTCATTTGCGCAATATGTGATGACAATTATGATAGTCATGATGATTTTAGATGCATAGGATCTTGTGGTGGAGATGTTATGGTTGGATTAGCTACTCGATTTGTCACCAACATGAGGGGCACCAACTCATGATGTTCTTGCAAAGTTGCAACATATATGGGTATGGAGCAAGTCATGAGTAGAGTTATCTAGTTTACATAATGCAGATGATGGTGAGTCACCCATAGCAGGTGTGTTTATGAACTACAAATAACACACATAATGTTATGTGACTACACTTGGCATGCACAGTTTTCACCATTCTAACTAATGTTTTATTTGTCTTACCTTGCAAAACTCATTGTTCCCTTTTCTCATTGAAATACTCAATAAATTTTTCATAACAGTCCACCTTAATCCTATGAATATATACCCAATCAATACAAAAAATAATACTATATGATCCCAATGGAAGTACATTCAGATGTCTTGAGGTAGGCATACCATTCAACTAAAATGCACAATCTCTTACCTAGTGATGTACTCTCTTCTTTATACTTATAACCAACTACACTAACAAAGAATGAGCATGTAGTTATTTATTCAAATGACACTTATCAACCAAGTTTAGATTAACATAACTATAATTAGATCCATGTCAATCAAAATAGATACAACTTGATCACAAAGCTTACTATCCATCTCGATAATAGACGCCTACTGATCTTCCAACATATTGTGGAACACTAAATAAATATGAGGAACATTATGTCAAACATCCCCCAGAATTTGCACTTTGTGGGCATTGTAAATATGTGGTCTATGTTGTGGAGAATCTTTCTGATGATGATCCTTCGAAGCCTTTTTATTAATGAGGCCTCTATTTTCTTCAATTTTCTTTATTTTCCCTCCTCACATGAAACTTGTGATGTTTCACCTTCCTTTTCTCGTAATGTCATTTTTCCTTTCCAAAGTCTTTTCCATTTCTTTTTCCAATTTCCTTTGTTATTAATTAATCACAAGTGATCCCCATCACTATGTTCTTTCCGAAAATTTATCTTCGAATATGTGTCCCATGACCATGGTTATTATTTTTTCTTTATTAACTATGTTATAGGGATTTTTTATGAGGGTTGTTACAGCTAGATCAGTTGTAGAGAGCAAAATACTTCTGGAGGCTAGATTTAAAGTGTGGAAACCACTAGGTTTGAGTTAGAGATAAATATACCTAGAAGATGGCCTTCGAAGAAAAGAAAGGTTTGTATGAGTGGTTAATCATGCCATTTATCCTATGCAATGCACTATTTGTGTTTATGAGACTAATGTATTAGGTATTATTCTGTTTTATAGATTTATTGCTTATTGTATATGTGAATGATATATTGGTATAAAATCTACATTGGAGGAGCACATATGACATTTGACGTAAGTGTTGGAGACATTAAATAAGTACCAAATACTAGAAAATCCCAAGAAGTTTGAGTTTTCACAATAGTCAATTGTGTATTTAGGGTATGTGATAGGTGGAGGAGAGATGAGGATATAGCCTCCCAAGATGGAGGCCATCATAAAATCTCAATGCTTACTAATGTTTTGAAGGTCAAGAGTTGCATTAAGGCATCATAGTACATGAGGAGATTCATGAGCTTGTTTTCAGTGGTATCAACATTTTGTGATGTCATAATAGTGAGTGGTGAGAGTTTTCAACTAGAAAAGGGTTGTTAGAGGGATTTTGAGGAGATAAAGAAGAAGATCCCTCAAACACCAGTTCTAGCATTACAAAACTTGCATTAGCCCTTTTAAGTGGACATAGATGCGAGTGGGTAGGCTATGCGAGTGGTCTTGATGAAGGGAGAAAGGATTGTATGATACCATTCCGAAGTATTCGACATGGAAGCTCTTAACTACCATACTTATGAAAAGGAAATCTACACCTTGGTGCAAGCTAGGAAGAAGTAGAAGCACTATGTTATGGGGAAGGTGATAGTAATCCAAATAGATCACTAACCACTCTAGTACCTACATGCCCAAAGCAAGCTCCAACATACCAGAAATTACAAGTGGATGGGGTTTCTACAATAGTTTCATTTAGTGATTAAGTACAAGAATGGAAACAAAAAAAAGTTGTTTTACATACTCTCAAGGCCACCCACATCAAATATCCAAGATTTGAAGAATCTTATTCACATGGAGCAATTCACGGATGATGAATAAAGAGAAGCATATTCATATGATGAGGACCTCATGGAGGTATTTTAATAATCATGAAGTTATATTCATGTGAACGATGATGGCAACACCATTGACTACTAAATCCAGGATGGGTTACTCTACAAGTTGGGTAAGCTACATGTTCCTAAAGGTGATTAATTGAAGCTGATTAGAGAGGCTCACACCTGCATCTTTTTAGGGAACATTTGTTTAGGGAAGACCATGGCCAACTTAGAAAGGTATGTGTATTGGCCCAAGATGTAAGAATAGGTTGCCTAGGTTCATAAGAGGATACACGCTTTGTTGTACGAGTAGAAATATAAATAGGGAACATGACCTGTACCATCTCTTAATTGTATCCACTCATCCTTGGAAAAGAATTTCCATGGAATTTGTTAGTGGTTTACCAACAACCAAGAAGGGGCATCACTAGCTATTCGTGGATTTTAATATGTTCAATAAGATGTATGTTATGATGCCCTATAAAAAGACCATCATTGGGAAAGAAACAACAAACTTATTCTTTGGATACATCTAGATGCAAATGGGGATACCAATGAGAATTTTGTCAGACATGGACACAATATTTCTATGTTCATTATAGACTATATTATGGGAGAATATTGACACAAATTTGAAGAGATTTAGAACATTCGATCCATAGAAAGATGAAGACAAAAGTAGTCAACATGACTTTCGTGTAACTTCTAAGGCTATACAACTTGAAGCATATGAAGACTTGAGATGAAAATACAGTAGATATACAACATTCTTACAACAGAGTGGTCCACACTTCTATGGTAAGGTCGCGATTTGAAACTTATTTTGGATAGTTTCCACCTTCACCTTTGGATATTTCATATGGGAAACAAGGAGGACCGAGTGAAGATCTTATAGTAAACACCTCGAGGGATCAAAGATTTATAGAGGAGATAGGGAATATCCATATACATGTATTAAATGAACTACAAAAGTCACAAAGCCCAAAGTTTAACATAAACACATCACATAGTCCTTTAGATGCAGAAACCTAGTTCTAGCATCCCCCAATAATGCCTCAAGTGAGACTGCAACCTGCTCTAGCAGGTTGTTTCCAAAAGTGCCAATAGTTTATGGTTATGTTGGTTAGCACAAGTAACTGTGAACTTGAGTCCAAGCCCCCTCAAGCTAACAAATGGTATGTTGCCAGGATTGAGATCTATCTGAGGAATGTGTGATGTGGGAAAAGTGGATACCAACTAAAAATGAGATCAAAAAGTGGATAAATCGAAAGCTACACAATTTTATAGCCCAAGAAAACAAGGATCCATGCCTGTTGAAAGAAGGGTGGTTGTAAAGATACTTGTATATAGTAGAACACATAATTTTCTTCTTCTCTTTTTTATGTGAGTTATACGTATGGTTGGCTAAATTGGTAGATTTGCAACGTACTTGGAAGCTTGATAATCCTATTGTGTGGATTCCATAGTTAGTAAGGCACCTAGAAGGATCGAAAAAAAAGATCGTGAAGATTGTTGATTATTGGATCGATAGTATCTTGGGTGGATTTATTACTGAGTTTGTGAATGACACGTATGTCATTTTTAATGAACATGAATGCCAGTTTTTCAAAGGAACATGAGGTAAGTATTTGAAGTCTCTAAAAACTTGGATTAAAATGTTATCGTGTGATAAACAGGTTATGCCATTAAATTGATGTTTAGATGAGAATTTACAAGAGCTACGCAAAGTGGGAGAACATTCAGGAGAGATCTAGATTCAAGTGCAGAGTATATTCCTTTGTTGAGAGCATCTAATAGTAACAAAGAAAGTAATAGTCTGAAGATGCCTCAAGGTGCACCGCAGATGGTAAGTCAGGGTATTGTCGGAACACAACTCCATCCAATCCACCTCCACCACCAACTCCACCTCACACACCTACACCTCCATCCCCACCTCCACCTCCTCTATTCAGTATGGTGAACACTATGAAGATGCCTATATTCAAGGGTCCGGGGACTAAAGATCCTGAACAATCCTAGTTTGTAGCAGATGTTGTGTGGAAGTCACAACAAATAACTGATGTCAATCTGAAGAAAGAACAGTTGGTCACATTATTACAAGATAGGGCACTAAGTTGGTATATTAAGTATAGTATGACTCATCCAGTTGAAACATTGAAAGACACAAATGATTTTTTGAATAATGAATTCAAGAAGCCTAAATCACAAGCCCAGTCTATAATTAAGGTCAAATAAATTAAGCAGAAGGTGAATGAATCTACATGGGATTTTTATCAAAGGTTGAAATGTCTACTACAATAGGCTAATCTATAGATCTTAGATGAGCAACATAAGGATTGGTATATTTCTTCATTGTTGCCTCATTTTAGATTTCCATTGTCATAGCAAAAGCTGAGAACATAGGCCTAAGCACTAGAAATTGCTATGAAGTTGGAGGCTTCAGCTATTCAGGATATGAATCTCAGAGTTTAGCAAATTCAGTCATAGTTGGCTAGCCAGCATATGGAGTTGCAGGATATCAAAAAGGGGAAATAGGTCCACAGTGAGACCCATACGGAAGTATGATGCTTAAAGTGAAAAAGACATGGTCACAATAAGGATGATTGCCCAGTGTTTGGCCAATTTAATGTCTTTAAATTGTCAATCATAAAATATCAACCACGGTAGGTATACTAACGAAGTACATGTGCAATATATGTGCTTGAAGTTATTCCTATGTCGTTATGTTCTTGTTAGGGTCTAAACTTAAGATTAGTATGTTGATGGTATCACTAGTTATATTAATGTCTCAATCCCTAAAGTTATCAACTAATTTATTAGGAGTTATTCTCTATTGAATCAGTTTATGGATGATATGAGAGTGATTCTAGATTTTACTTGTGTTAGACTATTTTATATTTTTTTCTTGAGTTTTTATGCTGCAGTTCTAATTTACCAAGTGCAAGAGAAATCTATTCTATCAAACTGTAAAGGAATACTTTCTGAATTCAATTGTTAAGGAGAAGACTCTCACTCTTTTACTTATTCAATTTCATCCAAACAAGATATTCTAGACAACAACTATGCTATGAAGTAAACACAGTTAGACTACACTAGATAAAAAGAAAATGAAATAACCATACTGTACAAGATAAAAAGAAATTCAAACAGCAGGTTAAACTAGGTATAAAGAAAAGCGAAATGCTCATGCATATAATGATTCACTGGCAAACTCATCAAACTACATTTCTTCACACAAAAACAGAGTATTCAAGTAATGAAAGAAATCTAATTGCAACCGGTTAAAGACCTATTATTGGTCGCAGGTGCCCTCCACAAATCAATCCATAATCTCCAATCAAAGCAACGCATACACACATAAAACCAATTCTATTACTTGCAGAACTTAATTTAACAAACTTGTTTCAAAAATTACATCATTTGGCATGCACCAAATCACAGTGCAGCCATAGTTTTTATAATATGTCTTTGGCATAACAACATGAGCATTTTAAGCCTAAATATCTTTATTTCAATTAAACTATATCCCTAAACCTTCAAATTTCTATTTTGAAATCAAATCGATAAGGTTTCGATGAAACTCAGATTCTGTTCTAGCGACAATCCTGTAGTTGACTTCAGGGTTTGACAGTGATATCCTATGATCACCTTGATGAAATGGTTCGAGGGAGTAGGAAGGAATCCACTAGGGTACCATTACTTATCCATCTGTATCCTTCATTGTTGAGCTGGCACTTCTAAACCTGGCAAATAATGGAGGCCACTACAGAAATGTGGATTAGCTACAGAAATAGACCAATTCTGTAGCCAAATCCATTTCTTAACAATATAATAGGGTATATAGACAAACATGAAGAAGAAGACATGTTATTGCATACCTTTAACAAAACCTTGTGTCTATTGCATTATTTAAATGGCAAGTATAGGAAAAGAGAGGAGAGATAGGCAAAAATGGATGTCAAGGTAAGACAATCTTTGGACTCTAAATTCCCCCAGGCTAGAGGGTTTGTATGTCCTCATACACTTCATCATTGTCAGCCATTGGTGCCTTCTGATCATCACCTCCAAGTTTCACTTTCTTCTTCCTTCTTGCAGCTACTGGCATCCTAGGTTTTCTCATGAGAATTTTGTATTTTAAGCTGATAATCTCTATTTTCATTGTCCTGTTTTCCTTCTTCAGATTTTGTTCTTTTTATACCACAAACTCAAATGAAGGATGATATTGTCAATTTTTTGCAATCTGAAACTCACTTTGTGCCTTCAATTCTTGGTTCTCATTCTTGAGATACCTGTTCAATGTTTCTAACTCAAACAACTCTTGCTTTAAAATGTTTAAGGCTAAGTGTTCATGTGGTTAATTTACCTGATTGATCCCTTCTCCAGGACTTTGAATTGTTTGTTTAGTTGTTGTCTCTTTTCTTTTCAATGACTCTATATAGTCATAAATCTCCTTTTGAATAGGGTCAACAACCCAACTATGCATTGGGCTTCTTAGAGGTGAGCTGCAAGGTGGTGGTGATACTCTCGGTGATGATTTTGGTGACCCTTTTGGATAACTTTCAAGTTTTCCAGTTGGCTTGTTCTCAGTTGGCTCATTTTCATTTGGCTCATTTTCCTCGAGATCAATGTATTATATAGATTTCGACACTGTCTGTTGCATTGTACTCAACCTTGTGCTCAGCCTTAGTCCTGAGGCTTGTAATCCCTATACTTTCCTTCTTTTATTCTCTGATTTTTCTTCTTGAGGAAGGGTCTTGGTTTATGGTATTTCCTTTGCTATTTTGCTAACTTTCTTCCTTCTAAAGGTATCCACTATGGGTAACTCTTCTTTTGATAGTTCCATTTGAGTCTGGGTTTCCTTCTCTTTTCCTACTTCTATTGTTCTCTTTCTTCTTCCGAGGGTCCTATTGTTGTTGGCTTGTTCTAGGGATTTTTCTTCAAAATGGTTCCTTACCATGAAACTTTCCTAGCTATCCCCTATACTCTGAAGATGGAACTCAACCAATATTTTTATAAAGCCATGATGATACATGGTCTTTTCTATAAACTGAATTCTCTTTTGAATGTTTGTGGACATTTTCTTGAGAGTATGTAAGAGGAAATAAGGAAGATTCATTTGGTGCTCTTCAAGAAAATGCATCATCATCCTAAAATGGTAAAAATACATATACCCAAACTGACCCTCACAGGTGAATTCTTTTTGAAGTATAAGCAATAAATTTCTCCATTTAATCTTAAGGGCTGTGCTAGGAATAACTCTATTGAAGACAGTGGTGTCCATATTTGGATTTTTCAAGAAGACCTTCCAATCTTCTCCATTAATTCCCCTATTCTTGAACCATTTCCCCCGCTCCTTGGTAATTCAGTAGCTTCCGCAATCATGGACTCCGTTATGGTGATCTTCGTGTTTCCTATTTTGACTCCAGTTCCATCAAACGAGTTGCAAATGTCTTTGTCACTTCCCTATGAAAATTGTTGAATTTTTTAATGAATTGCAACCATTGTTTCTTTTGAAGAAGCTCATTGGTTTGAGGATATGCCTCCAAGAATTTCTTCCCTACTAGATCGGTTCAAACAATGATCCCCATTATGGAGGATGCTTTGCCTCAAATACTGGTTACCTTGACAAGAGAATGGTGTTGGTAGGGTTTTGCTAAGTGGCGGAAGGACGGAGTGTTTATGAAAGTTCAGAGGAGTGTAAGAACAGGTGGATTATAATAAGGGTTATAGGAATGAATCATACTATTGGGCGCATTTAAAATGATGATTTAGTAATTACTTCAGTGGATTTGGAATGAGGAAACGACATGAATTTTAAGTGGTGGATTATGATGTTTTGTTAGGCAACCATCACCTTAAATTGTAATGATTTCATTTCAATTTTCGGTAGTATTATGTATTCTTAGTCATATATGCAATATCTCAATCCTTATTGCTAAATTAAAGTAGCACATACCTTTGATCCACTTTGCTAACCTTGTTTGTTGTTCTGAGATCTCGTGCAGGTACTTTGCTTTGTCACTTGTCTCTCAATTCAAATCACCATGTGTCCTTGTATGGTTAAAAAAAATTATTAGGCTGCAAAAACTTGTTGTATCTACAGAAACTTGTCCAAGCTACGAATAGTTGTTAATTCTGCAACTGAAAAGAAAAAAAAGAAAAAATATAAATAAACAAAAAAAAAAAATTGAAGTGCCAACAAAAGTTTGGTTTTCACTATAAATTTTCTTGTATAACCTCCTATACAACATTTGGTTTTGTGTTTTACCTTTTTTAATTATTAATTTATTATAATATATAATATATATATATATATATAGATATATATTAACATATATTATATATAATATATATATATATATATATATATATATATATATTTGGAAACATTTTTAACAAATTCCCTTTTGTCAATGGCTTCTGGTATAATCTGAGTTGATGTCCATTTATTAATAGAGGAATTTTCTTTTCATCGATAGTCCTGATTCTAACTGCACCATTGTCAAAAACACATTCAACTTCATAAGGTCCAAGCCAGTGGGTTTGGAATTTCCCTTGAAAAATATTGAACTTTGAATCAAAGAGTAATGCCCAATCTCCTAGATGAAATTTCCCTTCCTTAATGTAATTATCATGCCAGCTATATCTCTGTTGTTGAACAAGGCTAGTCCTCTCGAGGGCTTCTTGATGGATTTCATCAAGTTCATTTAGTTGTCTCATTCTTTGCTTCTGTGCTTCTAATAATTCAAGAACTACTTGGACTGTTGTCCTATAGGTCTGAATATGGAATTCTATTGGAGGTAAGACTTTTTTCCCATAAACAAGTTCATAGTGAGTATGTCTTGTAGTATTTCTCGATGTAGTTTTGTAGGCCCATAAAGCTTCTGGAAGGTTTTCCACCCAGTCCTTTCTTTGTAGATGTACAGTCTTGGCAAGGATTTCTTCAATCACCTTATTTGTGGATGGTATGGAGTGGACTTCCGATGTTTTATTTTGTATTGATCCACAAGCTTCTGCATTAATGTAGATGTGAACTGTGCTCCTTGATCCGTTACAATTTCTCTTGGAACACCCAAATGAGTAAAAATATCCTCAAAAATAAATGAAACTACTTTTCAGTAGCAAAAGGAAATGATTTAGCTTCTACCCATTTAGTGACATATTCAGTACATACCAAAATATACTTCTTTTGCTTTGAAGGTGGGCTGATTGGTCCAAAAAAATCTAGTGCCAACTTCTTAAATGGTTCGATGAGTACCTGTGGTTGCAGTGGTATTTCATTTGATAGAGTGGGTTTACCCACTCTTTTACAACTATTGCATATTTTAACATATTCTTTGATGTCACTGAAAGTGGAAGGCCAATAATATCCTAAAACAAAGATTTTGTAATCAGTCCTTCTATCAAAAAAACGTCCCCCACATGGCTCATCATGGCAAGATTTAAGTTTTTTTGGTATTTCGTCCTCTCAAACACATCTTCTGTTGATGAGATCTGGTCCTATCTTGCATAATTCTTCATTTATCCATGAATAATATGTTCTATTGTGGACTATTCTTCTCTTTTCCCTAAGAGATAAATGAAATGACATTTTTCCTGTAGCTAAATAGTTAGCAATATCTGCATAGCAAGGTGATTTAGTAGATACTGTAAAAGGATATTCATCAGGAAATTTATCCTCTATGAGTTGATCATTATTTTCATTTTTTTATTATAGATAAAAATTTAACAATTGTATTTTGCTTTCCTAGCCTATCTAGAATGGTTATGTTGAATTCTTGTAACAGTAAGATCCGTCTGGTTATTCTTCCATTATTGACTAGTTTATTCATTAAGTATCTAGTGGCAGACTGGTTTGTGTGAACAAAAGTTTCATAGGTAATTATGTAATGTCTAAATTTGTTAATTGCATGAACTACAACTAAAAACTCCTTTTCAGTTACAGTATAATTTAACTTTGCAGGAGTTAAATTTTTACTAGTATAATAGATTGCATAAGAAGTAAGATCTTTCTATCCCAACACAAATTCTAAGGAAAAATCTGAAGCATCCATTGAGATATGGAAAGGAAATTTCCAGTTAGGTCCTTTTAAGATAGGTGCTTCAGAAATTCTCCTTTTCAAAGTTTCAAAGGCAACTTGACATTTAGAATCCCAATTGAATTCACAATCCTTGGTGAGCAATTTAAAAAGTGGGGATGCAATTTTTGTGAAGTTTTCTATGAATCTTCTATAATATCCTGTAAAATTGAGAAAAATTCTAACATCATTTTGACAACTTGGCATTGATTACTTAGAAATGAATTCAACTTTAGATGAGTCTACCTTGATTCCATCTCCTAAAATATAATGGCCTAAAACAATTCCTTCATTAATCATCATGAAATATTTTTCATGGCTTAATGAGGGATTTGTTTTGTTACATCTTATTAATAATTTTTCCAAATTCTCGAGTGTTTCATTGAAAGAATCTCCATAAATTGTGAAATCATCCATGTACACTTCCACACAGTTATGAGTAAGTTCAGAGAAAATTTCGAGGTTTGCTCTTTGGAATGTTGCTGGAGCATTGTATAATTCAAAGGGAAGTACTTGGTAAGCATAAGTTCCCCATGGACAAGTGAATGTGGTTTTATCTTGATCTTTAGGGGCTACCTGAATCTAGTTATATCCACTGAACCCGTCCAAGAAGGAAAAATACTTTTTTCCCACCAATGTGTCTATGACCCGATCTATAAAAGGTAGTGGAAAGTGGTCTTTTAATGTTTCTTTATTTATTTCCCTATAATCAATGCATACTCTCCATTTTCCATTTTACTTAAGAATGATTATTAGGGGTGAAACCCACTAATTGTCAGATATCAGATAGATAAAATTTACATTTAACAATTTTTGCAACTCTTCCTTAACAATTTCTTTTAAATTTGGGTTCATTCTTTGTTGAGGCTATCTAAGTGGTCTTGAATTTTGTTCAATGTGTTAGCTCCTACTGCAGCAGGTATGCATTTTTCATGATTGGCATTTCACAGGCCAAATATGTCGTACTGTGCTTACTGCAATGCTCCATATTTGCTCAAACAGTCTCCAAATGAAGAGGGTTACTTCAAGTTCATTCAATTGCCTTCAAATTTTGTAAAAGTTATCCCGGTATCGCTACTTTAGATAAAGGGAGGTCCAAACAGTGTAATCTTGGTCTCCCTAGGTTTAAATTTCATGTCTTAGAATATAGAGATTGTAAATCTGTCCAAACAGTTTAATCTTGGCAGATTCTTAGATAGGTAGAGAAGCAGAAGAGTCCAACAGCTTAATCTGGGCTTTGGAAGAAATAAGGGTACTATGTAGATAGAAAAGCATCAAAAGAAAAATGTATGATGGGTTTGCAAGTCTAAGTGCACCCCCAAACAAAAGAAGAAAAAATGCTAGGCAAG
>APFE031602858.1:7878-20811 GCA_000404065.3 Pinus taeda
AAACAAAATTTCTTTATTTTTAAAAATATTTAAATTTTATTTATTTAAAATGGAATTGGTTAATTTTGTTTGGTCTTATTATACAATCATAACTAATTTAGAGTCTTTAGTTCGTCAGTTCATTGGCACGTCGAACTTACGTTTTTCAAATGAAATTTCAAAATATGTTTTGTGTGGAAGTCTAATCCCATGATTTATTTATTAACTCTATGACATAGATTGATTAATTGTGATCAACTAAAGCTTTCTCAGAGATCAATTAAGGAGTCTTGGTAACAATGCAATTAAATTTATGGGAGAAAGTACCATCTGCAAACCAAAATCTCACATTCATTTTTTTTCTTCCATCTTTTTATCACATCAATGAAACAACCATGTATTTAATGCATGATTTTGAATGGTGTTTATTATTCTGAGAGCACTATGATTAAACACACGAATTAAAGTTATAGTTATAGGAAGGATAAACAAGGTTAAGCATCATCCTTCATAACAACATCATTTAACAATTCACTGGGCTCTGCAATCTATCTGTAGAAATTTCCATGAAATTTCTGACTTAGCTTATACTCTTAGAAATGTACAACACATGGGCCATAGGCATGCTTGCTATAGCATTTGAAGGTTCATGGAAGTTGCATTCGATAAATTTAGCCCACATATAGTTGTGAAAGTCTTGTGTGCTTGCAAAGTGAACTACCTATTAACTAAATTATGATAAAGATGGGTTAAGTTGTATATTGATGAAACTCAATTTAATTCTAATCATATTACTCACTCTCAAATATCGTAAATAATTTAAATTTTCAGTTTATAATATTGTTAATTTTTTATATAATGTTAAAATTAAATATTAATATTTATAACTAAATTTAAATAAATATATAATAAAAATAAATCAAAATAAATATAATAATATGTTTTTTATCAAATATATTAAAAATAACATTCAAAGTTATATTTAATTATAAATATGTAATAACAAAATCTAAAATTTCAATATATTATACTATTTTAATAAAATCTAAATATGAAAACTGATGATAGATAGAGTATCGAATACTCTATCTACATAACCCAACCAAGTATTATAAATAGTATGTAACTAGTCTATGTGTTGCTATAGCTTTTCTCTGCTTCTTTTCTTCTGCTTCTTGTTAATTTAAACCAGTGAAGTTGATTCCATGAAAAGAACCTTGAGCCTCAGTTATCTCTACAGCCTGTACCTATGAGATCTTAGCGGATTAGTATATTCATTTCATTCACTAGCCATATAATAAAAGTTATGGAAAGCATTGGAAGTCATTAAAGGTAAACTGACATGGGGATGTAACTTTTGTAAACAAGTTTGTAGTCTGAATATTTTTTATTTTGTTTTAATGGTTACATAATATCATAATGAAGATGATTTAATATACAATTGAATTTAGTTTCTATGTACTAGTTGAATTTTGTTAGCATTATTTTAGGAAGTTTATCAAATAAAATACAACTTCCATGCACTTATTTTGGCGTAGCTCATTTATACCTTCTTATTTTAAATTTAGATGAGCTTTTTCATGGTATAACATTGAAGAAAAATCAGGCACAATCATTGAGTCCATCATGAGTCATAGAGCAGAATTTTATCATGACATATGTGTACATTTGAACATGGTTGATAGTCACAAAAACCTGCCGTGATGTATTTTGATGATGATGATGATGGTGGTTAACGTCCACTGAGACCAAATTGGTCTATCAGACCTATAATTTCTTAATTTCTAATTGTCTGACTCCTTGTCTTTCTTGGCGAGATTGGTAATGTAGCTTTCTTTTCTTCTCTATGGTCTTCCAACTTCCTTTATCTTGTATCTCCTTCATCTCTTCTGGTTCTCGGGACATTGGTGTCTTAGCTTCGCGATCTATTGTGTTCGTCCTTTTGGAGATAGTCGGAGAATGCGCGTTATTTGAAACCTCATAACTGTCGATGCTTGAGGGGTTGTTGAGTTCACCTTTTTGTTGTTGGGCGGGGCTTTCCCCCTGCTTGTCTTGAGAGTTGTTTCTATCTTGCTGTAATTCAGAGTTTTCTCGAGAGTATTCTTCTTGCATGACAATGTAGTGTTCTTTTTGTGCTCCTTCCCACCATGTAGATCTGTGGTGAGTTTTTCTAGCAAAATTTTTCTTGGAGGCTTTTGGGAAATTTTTGGCTAGGTGGCCTGTCTCAAAGCAAGATCGACATCTGAAGAGGACACTTTCATAATCGAGTTTCTGGTTCCACACATAGTCTTTACTTGTTAGGTGTATTTCCGTTGGGAATCCGGCGCTGAAATCCATTTCCACACAGATGCGTGCATATGTGGTTCTGGCATATTCCTCTGTTTCAGGGCACCTGCAGTAAAATTTTCCAATTGCATTTCCAATGGCTTCTAGCGAAGAGAAATTCCAGAGATGCAAGGGTAGATTTGGCAATCTCACCCAAACTGGTGCTGAGGTTATGACTGTTGTTGAGGGATCGAAAGATGGGTTCCATGGCCTCATGAATAGTCCTGATTTATCCCAAAACCAAGGGCCAGAATCTAGAATACATTGTCTGCTATTCTGAGTGTATTTCTTCACTTGGCTAGTGCAAGTCTAGCTGCCATCTTTCTGATCACCTCTTGTACTCATTCCATTACTCAGTATAATAAAATGGCTTAACATTTGTCTCTGCATTTCTCGAGTCTCTGCTTATATTTCATGTTTACATTATTATATGTTGCACCACTGTTATTTTTATCATTTTGAGCTTCCCGGTTATTATATCATTTGTGTGTATTTGGTTAGAGTTTACTGGGGTTTTGGGGAATATCTCTAAAACAAGATATTATAGTGGTATCAGAACATAGATCTGGCTCAGCCTGTGGAGCTAGCAATCTATGACACCGGGGGAAAAACCCTACATCTGTTACAGAGGTAGGAGATACAGAGACACTAGGCATAGGTTGGAGAACACCTATGGAGAGGGAGACTGTGTTCCGGTAGTGGATGCAGAATAGGAGGAGCCTGTGGTGGACGTAGAACAGAAGGAGCCTAGGGTGGACGCAGAGCAGGAGAATCTGATGGCAGATGAGGATGGGAAGAGATTTGCGGACATGCTCCTCAAATCAGTGTAGGATCTGTCAAGGCAGATCGAGGTGATGGGGCAGAGATTCACGGCAGTGGAGGCTAGACAACGTGAGAACCCACGGGTTTTCCATGTTGGTGAGGGATCAGGTACATCCCACCATTTTCCAGAGCAGAGTGTCGCTTAGCATGATATTACTCCGCAGATGGCCTCACATGCCCTTACATGCTCTACCATGCCCACTTTCCTAGGAGCAGACACGCGGGCCGGAGCCCAGCAGGAGGCAGAGCCTGGTCATATGGGCGATTATTTTGTAGAGTACCAGGCCTATGGGCAAGTGTTCAGGTATGCTCTCTCATTCAGAGACTTTGTTCAGCTCCAACAGGATAGTAGACCCCGCGACCATCACAGAGGACATCGGCATTATCACGACGGAGACACCCATCACACAACTGGTAGGTTCCACTTGCCTATGTTTGATGGTTCATCAAACAGTTCGGCAAGGTCTTGGGTGGAGAAGCTAGACATCTATTTCCAGCTTAACCAGATGTCGGAGGCAGAGGCCATCAAGGTGGTGACATTACATGTGGATGGTGAGGCCCAGGATTGGTGGTTCCATGGGATGGTTACACTCGGACACTCCTCAGTGACGACGTATGCCGAGTTCACTAGGAGATTGATGGAGAGGTTTGACCGGAGGGATCCAGAACAACACTTTGTTGAGCTGACGAGGCTCAAATAGACAGGAAGCCCAGAGACCTACATTGCAGACTTCCTGAGGATTTCAGTGATGGTACCAAATCTATCCACGGCACGGAGGATCTACATGTTTGTTGAGGGGTTAGCAGAGCCACTTCGGGGTCTAGTCAGATCCACTAGACCAGCCACACTCCAAGATGCTATCAGCAGGACCTGGGACTTATAGGATGCCTTACCCAGGACCCGGACACCTTACCCCCAGAGACAGGCTTTCCAGCCTAAGGGGAAGGACGTGAGGATTCTGCCTCCAAAGGGGAATCTAGGACAAGCACAGATTGATGACGATGCCAGGAGGGAGTTGAAGAAGAAGTGGTTGTGCTTTACTTGCCAGGAGCCGTGGGCACAAGGACATAGATGTGTTGCTGGCAAAGCACATTTTATTGAGGTCTTCTCCGAGAGTAGTGGGGAGGAGGATGAGGAGGATGACGTGGAGGCAGGAGATAGTCATGCTGTGCAGGGTCCCTTGCCGCCTCCACCACTGGTAGCAGGTGGTGTAACTTTTGCACCTACTGGAGGAGCCCTTGCAACATTGCAAGGAGTTCCCAAGTATTGGACGCTGCGCGTACCGGGGACAGTATGTGGCCAGCGAGTATCAATTTTGGTTGACAGTGGGGCCACCCACAACTTCATCGATGCACAGATGGTTGAGCGGAGAGGTATACAGATAGAGAGTTTCGATGGATTCTCAGTTTTGGTCCCAGGTGATCAGACCATGACGTGTGTTCGTTATGTTCCAGAGTTATCAATAACGATGGGCACCTACACACTGATTGACCACTTCTTCGTGGTCAATATTCCGGACGCCAACATAGTACTGGGTGTTTAGTGGCTTATCACTCTAGGGAAGGTCACTACAGATTGGAAGGCCCTAGAGATGGAGTGGGATGATGAGAAGACAGGGTGGCATGAGAAGTTACAGGGACAACACACATATCCGCCTCAGACTGTTTCGGCTCATCGGATGGAGGCAGTCTTCTGGAAGGGAGACATAGAGTGAGCAGTGGAGCTGCGTGCATTAGAGGCAGGGACTACAGGGCAGACAGTGCACCCGGAGATACAGTCCATCCTTGACCGGTATGCCACAGTATTTGGGGAGATTCCGCCGGGACAACCACCAGACCGAGGGTTTGAGCACACCATTGAGCTTGAGCAGGGCATACAGGCAGTGATTGCTACCCTCTATAGGCATCCCAAGGCCTATCGGGATGAGATTGAGTGGGCCATTCAGGAGTTGGTGGCTCTTGGGTACATTCGGCCGACCACGAGTCCTTTTGCTTCTTCCGTGGTGTTGGTGAAGAAGAAGGACGGCACATTGAGGATGTGCATTGACTACAGGGCCCTGAACAAGAAGACACTGAAGAACAGGTACGCCATACCCAGGATCGATGAGTTGATGGATGAGTTGAGAGGAGCACAATTCTTCTTGAAGATTGATT
The DNA here is from genome assembly GCA_000404065.3 of Pinus taeda. NCBI lineage: Eukaryota > Viridiplantae > Streptophyta > Pinopsida > Pinales > Pinaceae > Pinus > Pinus taeda. The sequence goes on from APFE031602858.1 coordinate 13,159, forward strand.
TGAGATCTGGGTACCATCAAATTTGCGTGAGGGAATAGGACATTCCCAACACCACCTTCAGGTGTCACTATGGGCACTTTGAGTTTTTGGTGATGCCCTTTGGGCTAACCAACGCCCCAGCTACATTCCAGTCTTGCATGAATCACATCTTCTGCAGTCACTTAAGGAAGTTTGTGTTGGTGTTCTTTGATGATATCCTCATTTATAGCAAGACTTGGGAGGAGCATCTCCAGCACAATGAGATAGTATTGCGCATCTTGGAGGAGCAGCAGTTTTATGCCAAGCTCTCCGAGTGTGAGTTTGGGTTGATGGAGATGTCATACTTGGGACACATCATAGGGGTGGACGGAGTGAGGGTCCACGAGGAGAAGATCAGGGTCATCAGAGATTGGTCGGAGTCGAGAAACGTGACAAAACTTCGGAGATTCATTGGAATTTGCATTTACTACCGGAAGTTTGTTAAGGGTTTCTCACAGCTTGCTGCACCCCTGACAGATTTGACGAGGAAGGGGGCATTCAGTTGGTCGGATACAGCGCAACGAGCCTTTGACAGGCTCAAGGAGGTTATGAGTAGCTGCCTAGTGCTTGCATTGCCGAATTTTATGCAGCCATTTGTTTTGGAGTGTGATGCATCGGGAGAGGGGATCGGCGCAGTGTTGATGCAGGGAGGTCACCCTATAGCCTTTGAGAGCCGGAAGCTCCTTCCACGCGAGAGGTTGTATTCTATATACGACAAGGAGATGCTGGCCATCATGCATGCGTTGGCCAAGTACCAACAGTATTTGGTGGGTAACAGGTTCAGGGTGAGCACTGATCACAACAGCCTCAAGTTCTTTTTGGAGCAGAAGCAACTACAGGAGAGGCAGCAGAAGTGGATCAATAAGATCCAAGCGTATGACTTTGACATTGAGTATGTCAAGGGTAAGAAAAACGTGGTAGCAGATGCCCTTTCAAGTAGACCAGCGACGTTGTCTCTTATGAGCTTGGACGCAGACTGGAGGGCTCGACTCCTTGTAGAGTACTCCAAGGATAGATTTGCATGTGAGGTTCTAGATGGGCAGGTGGCGGATGACAGGTACAAGGTGGTCGATGAGATCATCTACTACAGGGATCGGATCTTCTTGACTGAGGGATCTCAGCTCAAGAAGAAGATACTTCAAGCATCACATGATTCACCATTGGCAGGTCATCAGGGGTTTACCAAAACCTACAGGGCCATTAGAGAGAGGTTCTCATGGAAGGGCCTCAAGGAGGACGTACTCCAGCATGTCCGGGAGTGCGATGTTTGCTAGAGGAACAAGGGGGCGATGAACCATCCAGCAGAACTATTGCAGCCTTTTCCCATTCCGGAGGGGAAATGGGAGTGTATCATCACAGGGTTGCCCATGGTACAGGGCAATGACTGCATCTTTGTCGTCGTTGATCAGCTGACAAAATACTCACACTTTTTCGCCATATCTGCACACTACACAACAGCGCAGGTGGCCGAGCTATTCTTTAGAGAGATTTTCAGGTTACATGGTCTTCCCAAGACCATCACTAGTGACAGGGACAGCCATTTCATGGGCGGATTTTGGTAGGATCTTTTCCGGTTGGTGGGGACGGAGTTGACACCGACACCGAGTACAAGTTATCACCCACATACGGACGAGTAGATAAAGATAGTTAACAAGTGGCTGGAGGGCTACTTGCGTAACTATGTCAGTGGGCAGCAGCGAGCATGGCTGAAGTGGCTGCATCTGGGGGAGTACTGCTACAACACTATACATCACATGTCCATTGGTATGTCACCATTTTATGCTTTGTATGGATATCATCCCTTACCTTTTGCTGACGTGATGTTTGGTACTAGCAAGGCTCCGAGAGCCAAGATTTGGATCCAAGAGAGTCAGGATATTCTCCGAGCTCTCAAGGATAATATGGCTACAACGTAGAACCAACAAAAGCTGTATGTTGACAGGGGTTGGGTGGAGAGACAGTTTGGGCCATACAGGGTGATACGCAGGATTGGACAGGGTGCGTATGAGTTGGAGCTGCCCCAAGGCAGCAAGATTCATAACGTCTTTATTGTATCATGCCTGAAGAAGACATAGAGGCAGCATGTGACAGTGACAGATGAGCTACCACCCACAGATGATGAGGGGGATTTGGTGTTGTAGCTAGAGGCTATTATTGATACCAGGGAGAGGTAGCTACGGAACAGGACAATCCGGGAATTCTTGGTGAGGTGGAAGAATTTGCCGGATGAGGATGCCACGTGGGAGAGTAAGAAAATTTTGTAGCATCCATCACTTCAGTTGCTTGAGGACAAGCAACATTTTGTCGGGGGAGACTGTAATATTCTTAATTAGCCATGGCTAATTGGAATACTCGATTTTGTTCAATTTTACCTTCTATAGTTATTTGTAAATAAAAAGGTGAGGAAAAAGGGGCATTTTTCACTTTTAGAATAAAAGTCACTTCCTAGTAGCACACCGTTGTGACTTAAAGGGGAGCCAATGGGGCCAAGGACCACGCAGAGATGGGCCCACGCAGACACTTGGAGGGACTGCGCAGATGGGGAAAGGAACACGTGGCAAGAGGACATTACGTTGGAGGAGGTGAGCCTTGGGATTGAGAGAGGCCAATGCTATAAAGGAGAAGGGAGCCTCCTCATTTTGGCATTCTGTTATGAGCATTTGAGCTAGTCACTTTAACTTGGTGCACGCTGGCTGTTTAGCCTGTCTGCAACACTGTTTAGTGCACTGAGTGTCTCCGTTTGGAGATCTCACCCTTAGCCCCGGGGGACTTCGAGTGCTTACTCGGGCAAGGTAGTTTCAACAGTCTTTTTGCGGTAGTTTTGATTTTTGGCATTGAGGTGGAGCTGATCATTGGAGGATTACGCAGTCTTGAGAGAAAGGGACGCAATTCTTCTGGGGGGTAGTTCTAGATTTGGGGTTTATGGAGGAGTTGAGCTGGGAGATTGAGCAAGAGATCAGCTCTTGCATATTCGAGGAGTTTGGCAGAGTTTCAGGTAGTATTTTGGAGGATTCTACTCAGTGGCAGGCAGAGCCTTGAGGGATTGCGTGATTCCCCAAGGGGGCGATTTTCTGGGGTTGGCCATTTCAGAAGAGCTTTCTTCGTTTTTCTGGGTTTCCTAAGTAGAGGCTGATTCCAGAGTTTCAACATTTTCTGAGGAGGGGAACAACCCCAAATCCTCATTTGATTTCCAACAGCAATATCACAGTAATTCCCCAGCAGCATCCACGCAGTTCAGAGAGAGGCCATTCTTATGCTATTCTGAGTGTATTTCTTCTCTTGTCTGGTGCAAGTCGAGGTGCCATCTTTTTGATCACTTCCTGTACTCATTCCATTACTCAATATAATAAAATGGCTTAGCATTTCTCTCTGCATTTCTCGAGTCTCTGCTTATATTTCATGTTTACATTATTATATGTTGCACCACTATTATTTTTATCATTTTGAGCTTCCTAGTTATTATATCATTTGTGCGTATTTGGTTGGAGTTTATTGGGGTTTTGGGGAATCTCTTTGGAACGGGATATTACAAAAAACCCAATGCGGGAAAACCGATGCAATAGTTTTGAGGGTTTTATTATTAACAAGCTTTTTTGAGTACAACTAGGGTGCCAAATTGGTTCACCCAACAGAGATTTTTATCTGGCAGTAATACCTCTCTTCGGAAGCAGATACTCAGCAAGTCTACCCCACGAAAATCTTTCTAGGACTTCTCCAAGGCTTTGTGTCAACCCTGCTAGCCTTTGCGTAGCTCTGGAATCCCCTGCGTCAGCGCTTTGCCACTCTGTGTGAACTCTCTGGCCCTCTGCGTCACCCACGCAGGCCTACTAGCCTTTCCGCAGTCTCTCTGGCCTTTTTCGTGGCTCCTACTGACTCTGCGTAGCCTCCTCAATCACTGTGCTGGCCCTCTGGCACTATCTCTGCCTCTCTGCTATGCACTCACTGCCGCAACTTAGATCACTTGTTCGATTTCTCTCAGCAAACCCCGCCCCAGGAAATCGAATTGACTGATCAATCTCAGTGTATCTCCAATTGACCCTCAAGCCTCCTTGTATACTTTTCCTGTTGAGTTTTCAATGGCCGAGATTAAGTCCCTAATCAACGACTAAGATTAGATTTGGCTCGATCCATGTCATTTAGAACATTCTCATCTAGTTTTATATTGATACCCATTAATATTTTAATTTTCCTAAGTTTAGACGTAGGAACTCCATTAAAAATATTAATTATTTTAATATCTCTCTAACTGGGGGGAATTTACCCAAACCGTTTCTGGGTCTTGGAGATCTCATGTGCTTTAGTCTCTCCACCAATTTTCATGGCTAGAGCACATCCGATGCTGCCCCAAATCAACACTCTCTTAGCGAGGAATGTGCTCTAATAATGCTCCACCACTAACATCACACTGATCATCCAGCGCTGGTACTTGTGCTGATGCTTGGCCTGCTGCCCAACTTCCACTGCACTGCTGCTTCCTGTACTGCTGCCCATGGCTCTGCCACTGCCACTGCTCCATCTGTACTGCAGCTCCCTCTCAACATGCTGCATCATGTTGCCCATAGCACTACCACCGCCATTGTTGCACTACAACTCAGTTACCGAGAAGTAAGTCACTGATCTACCCAAGTACTGACATCCTTGTTAGCCTAGAAGCCTTCTGATGCTGAAGCTACCTATGCTGCTATTTGGTGCTTTCTCTTCTGCGTCTGTGCTGCTGCAAACACCTCTGTGTCTCTCGCATTGTTGCAACCTCCTTTGTGCCTTTCTGCACTGCTGCAACCTCCACTGCGCTGCTACAGACCTCTACACTCTAGCACTGCCTTGTCGCTCCATCCACATCTTACTTCTATCGACATCTGTCATCCTGCTACTGTCATTCGGGGCTCTCGTAGCCGGATATGATCTAAGAGTTTGGGTACTTCAAGAATCTTGCTCCTCATCTTATGTAGTCCTCCTGACTACAACTTGATGTCTCCCTACCTCTTCTCTAGAGGTGCATGAGCACTCATGGCAAAGTTGTCATCCGTTTCGACTTCTTTCTCAGCATTAGCTAGAGCTGCCTTGGAGTCAGAAGCCTCTCCCTTATTCTTCTTCCTGGGACACTAGGTTGCATAATGACCCAACTCCCCACAATGGAAGCAATTTACCTTGGAGATGTCCTTCTTCTTCCTCTTCCCCTGCCATCCCACAGATGCCAAAGTCACATCCTCCTCTTTCTTGATTCGACCTCCTTTGCTGCTACTTCCTGCATTGGTCAACCGTCTGATCTCTTCTTGGTGAAGAGTTGCCCACATCTTTTCCCATCCTGGAAGATCAACTCTGCCCAAAATGCTTTGGACAAATGTCTCCGAATCCTCGAAGACTGCATTCAGGGCAGTCCTCATCATGAACTCCTGATCTGGTGCGGCCCCTATGGAAGTAAGTTGGTCCCGAATCTCTTGCAACTTGCTAAGGTATAGATCTATTTGCTCTCCCTTCTGCATCTGATACGACCGTAGTTGATTCTCCAACAACACCTTCCTCTGCACGGAAGTGCCTTCAGATAATGTCGTCAAGGTATCCCACATCTCCTTTGTCGTGTTCTTCTCGGCAATATGCGATACTACATGATCCTTGACCCCATCAAGGATTATGCACTTTGCCTCCGCCATTGCATCCTCATACCTTTCGTTATCAGCTGGGTCGACTGGGATAGTCACGATTCTCAAGGCGAAGCCGTTGATGCGATGTCTATCCAGAACAATCAGGATCCTGGCCATCCAGATGACAAATATGGAGGTGCCGTCCAACCTGTCCTGATCCCTTAGTCCGTTTATTGCCATCTCCACTCCTTTTTTGGACTCCCTCTGAGTCTCAACTTCCCTCTTGGAAATTCTCTCTTAGACTCCCTCTGAGCCTCGATTTCCCAGCTAGAAATCTTCCTACCAACTATCGATCCGCTCCTCTCCGATCCACTTTGCAACTGCAACTCGGATATGGATTTCTTGGCTAGAAATCCCTCAAGGCAACGACTCCCTCTACCTTGGTTTTGTCTCGTTAGGTACTGTTCTGCTTCTCCTAATCCATAATCTGCCCACAACTCCCTAGGCCTCAGTAGCTAAAGAAATTGAACCTCTTAGCTCTGCGCAATTTCGGCAAGATTGAATCGCTCCTCTGGTCAACTGCGTCAAGCCTACCTGGCTTAGTAGGATGACGTGGCTCTTCATTAGCCTCTTGTGCCTCTCTCTGCCTCTGCGTTGGCTCTCTCTCTGGCTCGAAATGATGACACAGTCCTATGCGTCACTCCTTCTCTAATGCTTTTTGTTTAGGAGTAGCTTTGTGTCTCGGGACAACTGCTACTGCTGCAAATGCCTTTGATTAAGCTGTTGCTTTCAGTTCTCCTATGATCTGCAATGTTTTGATACCATGTTGAAATTTTTAAGTCTAACATGTCATAAATTCTTACTGTATTATCTGGTTTATTTCACCTACTTTTTTATTACTCAACAAGTTATTTAACCATATAAATACTAAAAACAAACACAAATGCAGTCTCAACTCATATACAAATCATCAACTGAAATAATAGAGAAACACACAAGGGACACTGTTATTTGTGGACAATCGTCCCCGGAAAAACCCAATGCGGGAAAACCGGTGCAACAATTTTGAGGGTTTTATTATTAAGCAACTTTCTTGAGCACAATTAGGGTGCCAAACTGGTTCACCCAACAGAGATTTCTATCGGGCAGTAATACCTCTCTTCGGAAGTAGATATTCTGCAAGTCTGCCCCATGAAAAATCTTTTCAGCACTTCTCCATGGCTTTGCGTCAGCCCTGCTAGCCACTGCATAGCTCTGGAACCCCCTGTGTTAGCCCTCTGCCTCTTTGTGTTAGCTCTCTGGCCCTCTGCGTCACCCACGTGGGCCCTGCTAGCCTTTGCATAGTCTCTCTAGCCTTCTGCATGGCTCCTACTCACTTTGTGTAGCCTCCTCAATCACTGTGCTGGCCCTCTGGCACTATCTCTGCCTCTCTGCTATGCACTCACTGCCCTTAGTTGCAACTCAAATCACTTTTTCAATTTCTCTCATCAAACCCCACTTCAAAAAATCGAACTGACTGATCAATCTTAGTGTATCTCCAACTGACCCTCAAGCCTCCTGTTATACTTTTCCTGTCGAGTCTTCAACGACCGAGATTAAGTCCTTGATCAATGACTAAGATTAGATTTGGCTTGAGCCATGTCATTTAGAACATTCTCACCTAGTTTTATATTAATACCCATTAATATTTTAATTTTCCTAAGTTTAGACTTACAAACTCCATTAAAAATATTAATTATTTTAATATCTCTCTAACCAGGTGGAATTTCCCCAAACCATTTCTAGGTCTTGGAGATCTCATGTGCTTTAGCCTCTCCACCAATTTTCATGGCTACAACACATCTGATGCTACCACAAATCAACAATTAAGTCCCTAATCAACGACTAAGATTAAATTTGGCTCGATCCTCGTTATTTAGAACTTTCTCACCCAATTTTATATTAATACATGTTAATATTTTAATTTTCCAGTTTAGACTTAGGAACCCCATTAAAAATATTAATTATTTTAATAATCTTTTCATTCGGGTGGAATTCCTGAAACGGTTTCTGG
>APFE031602859.1:0-11989 GCA_000404065.3 Pinus taeda
CTCTCCTCTCTGCTTACCTGTCATCTTGTAAGCCACACGATTATATGTTAGACGATTGCAACAATTTCAGCCGTTGATCCTTGATTCCAAGGGGTTGCCCAAACGGTTTGGCGTTTCACAGGTCGAATAGTTTCATCCACGCAGTTGCTGCCATAGCCGATGGGATTCTGTGCTTCGTTAGCGTATGCTTCCTTCTCCTCAGTGGCAAGTTGAAAGAACACCTTGCTCGCTGCTTGCACTCGAGCAATAATAGATTCAGGGATGCCATGATTAATAATCTGGAAGAAACCCCAATTCTCTGAAGCCCTTGAAATTTGTGCAGCGATGCTGTCATATTGATTCTTGCAGAAATGATCATGTTGCTGGGGGATGAATCATAGCTGTAAATCAATAATGGGAACCTGGAACCTGTTAGGGTCCTCATGGGTTTTCTCCACTGATCTCACGTACTGGGGTGGAACCGTTTGGATTCCACTGTCTGCCAATGTCTGCACTCGCTTAAACGCCCAATTTTCCAAAGCCATCTCTCTCAGCACACAAGTTTATGCTGAATGTGCAATTCAGAGCTTCTCTCTAAACAGATACGGAGAGCGGATAAGCATCGAGTGGAGGGTATCTTGCTCAGCTATGTGTTTCCGTGCTATGGGAGAAAAATGATGGTCTCTCCATGGGTACTGTGAAGTTTCACACCAATGTTATCAGATAGATTGAGGACCTGCAACTAACAGAATTTTATTTTCAATATTCAACGAAAGGACTGGATAATATCTAACTATTCTTCTGCAAAATATAATCTTACTCTTACTTTTACTTTCACTTTTAGCCTGAATCTTCTCAACATCACTGACCTCTGGTAGTTATTGCTTTCACCACAGTGGGACTTACATGGGATTTTCGTCCGAATGTTCTTACATCACTGACCTCTCACAGTCGTTGCATTCACAACAATGGGACTTACCACCAAGTACTGAGGATGTTCCCATCTGAGTGATCCAAACACATACTCCCCACCATAGCTCTTTGTTGCTCTTGATATCACATTGAACGATTTCTTTTCCTCGAGCTTAGAGAACTCAAGCTTTTCTAGTTCCACTGAAACTAAAACCCCAGGAGGATATTCAACCTTTGCTTTGTAAGTTGCAGGTCCTTTTGCCACATTTGTCACCCTTCTTTTCACAGTCACAGATCCTTTCAGTTTTGAGACCATGATGGAAGGATAGTTGAAGTCATGTATCTTATGTTGGCCTCCTGCACATGAGAATGCCTTTCCTGTAATGGCTTTCATCTGCCTTGAATTATAATTCAAACTGCATAAGAAACTGTAGTAGTCTTCCATTTCTAGATCATAGACGAGGCCAGGATTTCCAACAGCATTCGGATTAACATGACCTGCGCCATAGTTAAAAGGACCTGCTATTTGCCGTGATGAATTCTTGATTGGCTCCTTGGTGTTGTCCATTCTTGTAGTTGTAATTCACAAATGAAACCAGTTTAACATCTAATGGTATTTTATTCATTGAGCTTGCTCAGATATGTTTCATCAATTTGTTCGGGAGATGAACCACAGAACCACATTTGATGGGTTGAATTGTTGACAGGAAAAATGAATACAGAAAATGAATTCCAAATCAATTTTAATGATAGAAAGTCCTTGTTCAGAAATATTTGGGAATTAGATAGAATATACTTTCCATCATTTTTTTTAAAAAGGTTATCAGTTCAAAACCCTGTGCATTAAAAAAATAAAAGAAAATTATCTAGACTATTTTGAATCTGGTTTGTTAGACAGATTATTTAATCATCTCATAGCTAAAATAAATGTGGAAAAACATCTATTGAATTTCAAAGTCAAGAACCCAAAAGAAATATAAATTTACCATAATAAATGAATAAATAGTTGGATTTATATACCTGTAGTCATAATGGCAGATTTGATGGCTGCTGGGCTCCAATCAGGATGTGCTCCCTTTAATAAAGCAGCAACTCCAGCAACATGTGGGCATGCCATAGATGTGCCTGAAAGTACATTGAAAGGGACATGTCTATTATCGGAGGTAAGATCAGTTATTGGTGCTGCTTCTGAAAATGTTGCAAGGATGTTCACCCCTAGAGCTGTAATATCAGGCTGCATCGAGAAACAATTAAGAAGTTTCTTTGCAATAATTATTGTCTTTGACAATGGATATATCATGATGTAAACACTACTTGTGGGGAATGGACTATAACCTTGAGTATGTCAGGAGTAATCTGATTCGGCCCTTGAGAAGAAAATTTTGCCATCACCGGAGCTGGCTTTATATTTAACTTAGTTCTTGCATCAATAGAAGCCAGAGGGGACCTGAATGAGCATAGTTTAACTGCAAATTAGGATTTTCATGTATGTACTTTGTTGACTACAAACCTTTTTAACATGCTCCTAACAGTTACATTTAATTTACTTACACACTCTAGACATATTTCAAATATTTTGAAATCCGATGAATAAAAATGAAATTAGGAAACCAATTGGTTAATCACTGCTCCATCATATTTCCAAATATTTTAAATATATTTCATCCACTTCCAACATGTTTATAAAAAAACTATAAAAATCTAGACTCCTACACTGTTGATTTGATGTAGTCAAAAACTACTCAGCCATCCCATTTCCAAATTTTCTAGAAATATGCAATCCACTTTTAACATTTGTATAGAAAACTATAGAAACCTAGACTCCTACACTGTTGATTTGATGTAGTCAAAAACTTCTGCTCCATCCTCTGCATGCAAATGTGTGGCAGGAAGAGAATATGTTTCTAAAAGAATGTCTCGTTCGGTTTTGGGTCCATTGCAGATAATCATGCCTACTCCTCCTGCTGTATGAACTGTTTCACCTTTCTCGAGTAATTCATTGTCACCACACAGGCAGGCAACAATTTTTCCTTTCACCTTTTCTGGATCTAGAGCACCTTGGAGGCAGAGTTTCTGCAACATTATTCTCATTAGAAATGTTGAAACTCATCGCTATAAAGAGTTGCTTCTTTTCATCTATTTAAATAACCATAATACTAATCTAATTTTAAGTTTACAGTGAAGATACACATTTTCTGAATTTATGTCCATAGCAAATTTAAGTGAATATCTCAGAATTTGATGGTCAGAGTAGGGGTCAAACAACAAAATCCCTTATTTGCGAAACAAAAAATGCCCTCTATATACTTAATCCAAATTTTAATTCTTTCTAACAACATCTAGATTAGCTATTTCTGTTTGGTCTGAAAATTATGAAAATGGGTAAGTATGTAGCATACGCATCAGTTTCCTTTGCATGTGGAGCTCTGACATCAGCTGATGATACCAATGGATACATTTTCCCCTTCGGCAGTTGGAACTGGGATAGGCTTAGCCCCTGGTATTATAATGGAAGGGATCAGATTCATATATCAAATTCCATCAGATAGGTTAGCTAAAATTTGATGAGGTAAAGAGATAAGGTATACTCACTATATATTTTATGTTGTTTCCAAGAATAGCATGTGAAGGATATTGTCTATCAATGGTGCTTGCTGCCACAGTGATGATCCATGGTGCCACATTTACAACTGTCAAGGGATCTGGACCATCATTTCCAGCAGAACAGACAACTACCTTTCCTCTCTGGACAGCATGGAATGATCCAATGGACACACTACTTTGAAAATAATTAGGAGAAAAACTTCCCAGAGAAATGGAGAACACATCGACCCCATCATGCATCCCCACATCGAATGCTGCAAGGATATCTGCATCATAGCAACTATAGTCACCGTTATCATCAGGCCAACAAACTTTGTAAGTTGCAACTCTAGCATGAGGAGCTCCTCCTTTTGCAACCCCTTCTGCATGTCCATATAGGCTTGCATTTCTCACAAAATTCCCACCCGCTGTGGACAGAGTATGCGTTCCATGTCCACCTCTGTCTCTGGGAGAAAAAAATTCGCCTGTTGCAGAGAAATTCAAACCTCCATATGCAGCATAAAATCCATTGATGAAGTATCTGGCACCAATCAGTTTCTTGCAGCACACAGCACTTTGGAAAGTGATACTTCTATATTACTGTGAAGAGTGCCTATTTTAATCTCAACATTTTCAATCGGATTTGAACTCAAAACTTAATAAGTATTAAATTTCACACAAACAAAATTAAATCTGACACAAACTATAATATCTTTACGAATCACAAATTTCATACAAGAATTTTATAACCTTCACATTTTTCTTCACAATTTGTTCTTTTGTTTCTATTTATAAAATTTGAATCTAAAACCTAATAAGAACAAAACCTCACACAAACCATAATATTTTTACAAATTTGTTATAAACTTAACAGAAACAAATTTAAAATCAAGAACAATAAATTTATAACCCAACCAAAAACCTTCAAAATCCTTAAGGTAAAAAAAGGTGGAAAAGAAAATGAAATACTTGGTCGTAGGGACTGTGTTTCAGCCTCATAAAGACACCTTAGGGTCAAAACTATAAAATGTGAAGTCACATTAAGAACCTTTACATTAAAAATATGTAAAGGAAGATTTGAGTATTTGGTTGTAAAGAAGATTCTCCATTTAAGTATTTGGTTGGAAAGAAGATTCTAGTATTTTCTTATAGGGACATCGTTATTTGGATTGGGCTTTGTTATGCAGGCATCCTATATTAAAACTAATAAAGGATTACAACTGGAAATTACATTGAGAAGTGCCATGCATATTAATCAACATACCTGTTACATTGAGCATTAGTAAATTTTGTTCCATTTTGACAAATGCCCCTCCATCGAGAAGGAATAGGTCCTATACCTGTGTCTCGGAAGCTTGCAGATTCAGGCCATAACCCTAAAACCAGAAGAACAATAACACGAATATTTAACACCACCAACAAAATTAAAATTATCTTAATGTATCTTATCAAGCATACACTGAACTTTTTTTAGATTATTGGGGAGCTAGTAGCTACCAGTATCCAGGTGAGCAACTATAACATCTTCCCCAAATTTTGCTTTTCTCCATAGTGACTGCATAGGAATATTTTCATTCTCAGATTCTCCAGCGCCTTCTTCTAATCCAAGGAATCCCCATGAACGAGTTGTGTGTAGACTACTTGCTCTGTTAGGAAATACAGATATTACCTGAGGGAGTTCTAACAACAGCAACAACATCAATTCAGTTAGTAAAAATATTAAATTTTGTGTCTACGAACTATGCAAACTATGGTTTAGTGATAAGTAATTCACCTGAAAGAGCAAGAGCTTCTTCTTCTTCCAGAGTAGCAGCAAAACCATTCAAGCTTCTGGTGTATGAGTAGAAGATAGCGTCCTTGGCTCTCTGCTTGCTACAGATTTTTATAGATATTTCAAATTCAAATTTCCTAGGTTATCCAAAATACAAGCCAAAAATATATTTTAACTAATTATCCCATTTATCAATGGATTGATGGATGCACCATTACTTTCCTATTAAAGATTGCAGAAAATTGAAGATTCCATTTATCCATGGATTGATGCATGCACGATTACCTTCGTAATACAGATGCCAGAAGCTGATGGTGAGAACTCCTAAATCCTCAGTATGAAGTACTCAATCATCCATCTAATCCATTATACTTTATCACTAATTTATCATAAAATTTATTATTAAATTATCTTTTTACTGATAGAGCAGTATATTGTTAAAATATTTCTTTAGATTTCATTAGTTCAAATCTTACTAACCCGATACAAACCAAACTCAATTACCTATTCCATTATTTTCACACTTATCAGTATATTGTTAAAATATTTCTTTAGATTTCATTAGTTCAAATCTTACTAAACCAATACAAACCAAACTCAATTACCTATTCCATTATTTTCACACATATATAATTAAAGTATGTAAAATCAAATAAATACAAATTTTTAAAATACACTGGAACTAATTATCCCATTTATTCATGGATGGATGCACTATTACCTTCCTAATACAGATCCCAGAAGTTCATGATGAGAATCAGCTACCAGTTGGTGTTGTAGATTCTCGTCATACTGTCCTCCCAAGTACACCACATAGGACTATAACAGACAAAATAATAATCAATAAATTATTCCCACCATTAGTTAAAAAAATAGAAACGTGACAAAAAAAAATAATTTAAAGTAAAAGTAAAAGTAAATCTGGTTGAAAATATAACGTTGGTTGACAGCGTAACACTCCCTTGATCCCATCAGGTACCACTCCCCGAGTTTTTGAGTGATCTTGATTTTTCACCATCATCTTGGAATGTGTTTTCTACATATGATTTGAGAAACATACCCCAAAAGAGGCTGCCCAGTCCAAGAGGTTGCTATTCTACCAAAATGGCCTGGGCCTTGCATTGGGTTTTACTCCTTTGAAACTGATACAGTTTGGTGGGGCAGATCCAGGCAAATCATCTAACTTTTAAACTCGATTAGTTGTAAAATTTCTATCTGTTCCACAACGTGTGTACTTCTTGTTTCTATAATGTAATAAAAAGTGCAGTAAATTGCAAATTCCAGTGTCCGCAATACCAAGTTTGATGGTTTGTTGCTTTTCATTTGGAACACAGTTATTAACCTGCTTTGCTTTCATATGAAAATGCGTCCTTCTGAATTCATGAGTTAAACACGAATATGAGGTTTTGCAATAATATTAGACTTTAGGATCATCATAAATATCCTTGGTTGTGAATGACACTTCAAATGAAACAGTCAGTGATTGATAAAGTTGCGCTAGTTGTAGGAGTCAAAAGTGCGACATGCAAGATCATAATAGAATCAGAAAAACTGGGGTATAGAGGAAAAACTACTGGTTTATGACTACATTCACATGGAAGCTTGGCAAATTCCTATTATGGTGGGTTCTCTTGCTCTCTTTTTTCCATTTCATGTATATCTACAGGAAATCTCGTTCAATTCGTTTCTGCAGGGTTGTTTTTTATTTTTTTACAAAGATAGCCCTTCAATCACTTGCATATTATGAGTTTCTTATGGATTCCACAATCTCCCCTGTTTAGCTACTGTTGGTAATCACATGCATGCATATTATGAGTTACTAGATAACCAAATTCTTAACATACCTTGCCATTTCCACACTAGCCACTTACGAATTTTCAAACATCAATGTTTAGATAATAAATAATGGTTAGGCATAAAAAAAACATATACATTAACACCAAAAATAATAATAATCACATGAACCTAATGAGAAAGCGGAAACACATAAGCTATCATCTTCACATTGGATATTTTAGAGAAAGGCAATCTCGAGTACCACGATCAAATAAAGAAACAAGAGACTACCGGAGAAGTGAGTGTTAATTTTTAAAATTTTGATATAAACATTGGTTTTCAAGAGAAATTGCAATTAACAATGTACAAATCAATGAATACATAATTACCAATTAAACTTTTAAGTCACGTTTTAAAGGTGCAATTAATTTGAGCTTTCATCTTGTCATTCAATTGATTGACACTGAATATTAAATATAAGATAAATATATAGGAGTAGCATGTTGGTGTTAGTTTTATAAAGAAGATTCTTTTTATTATTAAAAAAATATAGATAGTTAGTTTCATTTTAAAGGGTTATAAATATGAGTTATAAATACAAGACTTGAAAGGTTGTAAATATTTGAATTGTTGTAAATATGAGTTATTAATTGTTTTTACTCAAAACCTGATAAATAGCAATTTAGCAATTTCTTTTTAATTGAGTCGCTGAAATTCATGTTTCTTTAGGTTGAAGGTAAACCCACTAAAGTGGAAAAAAATGTGATGCCAGTGATTAGAGGGATTGTCATCATGGGGTGATAAGAAATTTAATATCCCAAGAAAAGGAGGTAGTAGTAGACTCTAAATAAATTAGCAATGCAACAACATAAATGTTTGCAACAAATTTAGAGAGATCCACCTTCTTGAATAATGCACACACCACATGGATAATGGATTCCCGCACTTTATGCCTTACGGCGTTTTCTTTGCAACATCTGGTGCAAATGCTAGTGTTAATTCCAACTAAACCGCCAGAATTAACATTACGGTTGTAACGTTTATTCCAAGACCTTCACCTCCATTCTATCTGCCACGCCATAAATAAACTCCTCCATATTTATCTACGACTAGTACAAATCCATCTGCCAACCTTATTTTCTATTCATGTGTCAATAAGGTTTACGTATATTTGAATGTTCGTTATAAGAAATGTTATGTCATGGTTGGAAGGAGTAGATCCGATGTTTTTCCATGTGGTTAATTTGCCACCGAAACATTAAAACCCAATGTATATATTAAAAGTGGTATGCGGTGGGTTTGTTGGAATAAGGTTAGGGTGAGATTAATATGGAGTGATAAGGGTTAATGATGTTATATTGTTTGGGAATGATAAGGTTATTAATGTAATATGGTTATGTAGGGATATTTCTGGTTATCAAAATATTATATATGGGGTAATGTTATGTTATGAAAAAGAAGAAGAAGAGAGTTGTGTTATTTTGTACAACAGAGAATAATTTTTGTGTAATTTTAAAGATTTGGAGGTAGATTTATGTAGGTTTACTCCAAGAGTTGTAGGGGGCTTTTTCAGAGCCATTGCGTCAGATTTCTGAGGTCAAGCAGAATACAATTGGACCAGCCAGGGATCTTGTTGATGTAACTTTGATATATTTTTTGGGCTTTGAATTTTTAATATAAAGACCTCCCCATTGAATATTGGGCCCAAAGATGTAGGCTTTGAGATGGGCGAACTTCATTATCAATCTCTTGCATCAATTTTCTTCTTATGGTTTGTTGTTTTAATTTTCTATAATATTATTATTCAGTTATCCATGCTTATGTATTAAATGGTGTTTTCAGTTCATGCATTAACACTTTCTAACAACAAATAAATCACAATTTCAATTAAAGATATTTTCTGGGGATCATACCCCCTAAAGCATGAATTTGAAAATGATAATGTTGATTGATATTCTATAGAATGTGATGAGGAGGTTCTGAAGCGAATGGTAACCTGCATCAATTACAATACATAATATCATGATATTCTGGATTTTTCATAAATCGATGAAGGAAGGCATACCCATGTTCAAGATATAAAATTTCATTACATGTACATAGATAGTTGTCTATAGATATAGACCCATGATGGGATGACCATCAGTGTAAATCCATCGTACAGATGATTTGGTACTATCCTGAAATAGTAGCCCAAATGGATGAAACTAGATCCGGGGTATTTTATCTCGTTCAATCGTTCGCTCAAGTATGATTCTAACCATGTGAATAAGTGATTTGAAGTCGAACATGGGAAGACATCGTCTAAATACTAACCAATGATGTAAGTTGTTAATAGATGTGAGAGAAACCATTGATAATGATAATGATCCTCAAGTTACTTCAGTACCTTTTGCATGGTGTGAATGGATGTTTTGATGTCGAACACCATACAAATTCTTTCGATCGAAGGCCTGTGATGTCAACCTGTTGCCGTAAGTGAGAAACTTGTCATTGATGTACGCAAGACTCAAGGTACTGAAAGGTTATTTCTAAGTCAACTTCTTGTAATGTACTGAGCTCAACAAGAAGCAAATCATCACAGGAGGTCCTTAATGTATCCCACATCAATGACACAAAATGAGTGTAATGTTTTTTGGAGATGGAATGTTAATATGACACAAGGTTCAGGAATGGAGGTTATTAAAGTGAAGGTTTCTCAGTATTGCAAAGCATGAAGTTTTACCGAATGACTTCTTCTAAACATGTCGGCAACACTGAATGAATTGACAGCATTGACCCAAAACGAAAGTAATGGATGGCATGATAGAACATTGGTATGATAACCATCAAGTAAATAACCCAACCCAAATAGTCACAGGGATGAAGTGAAAGTGTCATGTTCAATACTGACCTACTACCTTAAAGTTTTTTACCCCTTTTGCCATTTTCTCTAGTCATTGCTGACCAATACCTCTTTATTTTTTATCAATCTTAAGGAGGATAACATATGCTTGTTGTATAATTCTACCCTTTGGGTGAATCCATCGTTATATGATTCTTTAACGAGCCTAGCGAAGGTGAAACTCAGTCTTGTTATGATGGACAGGTTTGTCACTGTTTGATGTTTTAGCAAGTTTAACAACAATGATTACTCGACCATTTTCATGTTTAGAGAGTTTGAAAAGGGACAAAAAGAAAACTCCACAATTTATTTTTCGTAGATTTGTCTCTCAAGTGCCAAAAGCGTAAAATAATACGAGAGAGAACTTATAGACCATGTTCGATCAACATATTCATTTTTTGTAAATAATCTATCTCAGTCTAGAAAAGGGTCAAACTTATACTGAGTAGATGTCCTCTCCAATCTGTTAACAAGCTGAAAAGGACAAGTGCTCAACAATCTTTTCATATTTCGAGAGTCTGAAAAGAGATTAAAGAGGACTCCAAGGGGGTTCTTTTTCGATGTTTAACAGAGCTCAAAAAAAGATAAAAGTATGCTCTGTGGTCAAAGTATAATTCATGATCGTGCACGTCAAATTCACTTTATCAGATGTAAAATTGTTCAAAGCAATGCTAAACGGATTAAACATACCTATTTCATTGGTAAAAATAGGTAAAGACTAAAGTTTACTCATTTAATGATCATGAATTAAACATAATATAAGAATTTACCATGTCATTTTCACCATTTGATATTTACCATTTAGTTTGTGCTTTGAGCTATTTTTTACCTTGAACTTTAGCACTTGATTGCGAGAGATTATGTGGATCATTTCTCATCTTGTTCGGACCAGGTAGAAGATCTAGCCCTTCTCTTTCTTTTCATGTCATTATTTTGTAGTTTT
Source organism: Pinus taeda (assembly GCA_000404065.3). Taxonomy (NCBI): domain Eukaryota; kingdom Viridiplantae; phylum Streptophyta; class Pinopsida; order Pinales; family Pinaceae; genus Pinus; species Pinus taeda. The sequence continues at coordinate 10,849 of APFE031602859.1, forward strand.
AGGAAAAAATTAGGTTTTTAGGGCCCCTAGGGTTATTATATTTCTCCTTGGGATCAACGCAGCCTTCCACATTGAAAATTGTGTTACAGAACACCTAAATAGAAGGCTACCTTCTCTGGAATGCACTATCACCTGTTTGGCCCAAAATTTCTCCAGTTTTTTGCATGAAATGGATCCTAACTAAGCTTATGGTTTGATTTTATGATTTCATCGGATTAGAATGTCCATTACTTGGTGAGAAAGAGAGCATGAATAATAAGACATGGTTTCCCTAAATGATTCGGGTACTATTGAGGCCCTCAGAAACTATGGGTTGGTCAAATACTTCAGGTTGTCTGGGATGAGGCAACAATTAGAGCTATTCTAATTCCTAGTTCATGCATGGGATCCAATGAATCAGCATTTTCACATAAGGGATAAAGTGGTCCCTATTATGATCGATGATGTTTACTTTCTTACTAAGTTGTCAAGACATGGTTCCCCCATTTCTCTTTCAAGATTTTCCCATGGAGGTGAATTGGTGAGGGACTATATTCGATAGTTTTGTCATCCAGGTACATAGCCTAGCAATGATGGAAAAATAAACATTAAGGATGTATGTGATTTTCCTTTGAGAACTATCCTTTTCACTATGGAAAAGTTGGCATGCAATGTGACACTTCATCTAGCGAATAGATCATACATGCAGTATGTGTTTGAGTGTCTTGACACAACTATATTCAACTGGTGTGAGGCCATACTTTCTTCACTGAAAAAGTAGATGAAAAAGGTAAAGAGTGTTAAGCCAAATAATTTTAGCTATGGATCGCTCTTAATCTCTTTTACCTTAGTGTCACGTGGAATGAGTCGAGGTTGCGGACAAGATCGACCTTCCTAGTATCTAAGGATATCTAGTGACAAGCAAGCCAATCAAAAACTATCTTTCTCTAAATATGCAATTAAAATAAAGGCCAACAAGTGTTCTAGGCCTACCTTGGGTCCAATGCAAGTTTGTGGAAGCCTCGCTCCCTCGCTCCAAATGAGCTTCCTTGAAGTGTAATTCTGCAAACACAAACAAGAAAATAAAATTAAATAGCACCTGAAAAGCCAATATCATAAAGCATATTCATCATAATGATCAAGGAGATTATGAAACAAACCA
>APFE031602868.1:11951-42077 GCA_000404065.3 Pinus taeda
AGAAAAGATAGAAAATATAGATCAACGCCTTAGAATTCAGCCTCTTCGAGGGGGCAACCTCCTTTACATTACATAAATGAACAATTCTTCGATGATTCAAATGACAAAACCTCCTTCCTATATATAGGAGTCTAAGGAGTCACAATATAACCCATCCGACCTAACACTAATAATATAAAGCCACAAAAATAACAATAGAGGGATTATATGGGGCACAGTAATAACAATATGGGGACAATAGGGGCACAACAATATTAATATGGGGTACAACTACAATAGTAATGGGGTAATCACTAGTATTATAGGGACCCAACACCGCCTCAGTTAGATCATGAAATCAATATGAAGATAATTTATTGTATTTTATGCAGGTCACCTTCTAGTTCGAAAAACCTCGGATCCTCATGATAAAGCATTTCACCCGACATCAGAAGATTTACGACCTCATGCTTTAGGGGGCAACTGTTATAGACATATTTGGGCACTGCAACCCCAATCACATATGTTGATAAACCAAGGGCTCTCAAACCCCTAAAAGTGTTGTTTCACACCCTAAAAGATCAAGTTCAACTGATTACATCATTTCCCATAAGTTCCACCTGAAAAATCACTCAGAACTGGTCAAAAATGGACCATCTCTCCTGCTCCATGGTCAGGGTGTGATGCATCTCACCTGCTACACACGGGAGGTGTGATGCATACTAAAAAGGCCTTCTGTAGGGTGCGATGAGTGAGAATAGACAAATGGCAGAGACAATTTTCTAAGTGGATGATCAAGGAATCTTCTAGAAACTTCTCATACGACACTTGCCTTTCAGAATTCGCCCAGGGATGAGTAAGAGATCAATGAAATCTCCAAGTGGAACCAAGAACTATCAGTGGAATGACACTAATCAAAAACCCGGAAGTTGACTCACCCCCTGCAAATATCTATATATGGATCCCTCATCCTAGAGATCCAGAGGCTGGAATTTTGTATTTTGTAAGGAAGTGTTGTTGGTTTCTCTGTGAAGTAGTGTATTGTTGGGTGATCTAGATTTTCATGAGGTGAAGAGGGCTTTCATGCTGGGAGGATGGCGCTGGATCAGACAGCTCGATTGTAATCCTCTCTTCTACTACTTCTATCAATAAATCTATTTGAGTTTTCCTCCATATACTTGTATATTTCTAAATCTTGTATTTGTGTATGAATTTGTATGGTAAATGTACATCTGATTCTACATTGTTTATGGTTATAGATAACTATGCTTTGATGGCATTTTGCCGCTTTGACTTTACAGGTGTTCTTTGAAGCGGGACAAGTGAGAAAGGAGTGGCGAAAGCGCTATCAAAGGAGAGAGGAAACAAGCAAGGAGCCAAGCGAAAGACTAAGGTTGGTGCTCTCTGCTTCTCTCTCATCTATCTCTCATAAAGGAAAACACAAGTTACTTTGAATTGTTTGTGTCTAAGATAGCTACCCGTCTTAGTGGGACTAGCAGATCTGAGTAGACACTAGTTTTCCCGGAAACAAAAGCTTAGCCTCTTCATAAGATCTCCAAGTCTTCATTCCAATATGTAATTCTTATTAAGGATAGCTTGTATTTAAATGGAAATAAAGCCTCTAAAAACTGCACAATCCCTTAAGGATGAGTTCATGATTACATGCACTATCAGTGCAACTCAGGAAAAATCTATAACAAATAGTACATTATCCCTGCACTCCAGTCTCAACTGGGTCTTTCTTAGAATCGACATGCATGAGTTTCTGATGCGTAAATATTTAGTTAACTAGAGTAACACTAGTGGAGTTCATTAGTGTCACCACTGACTGTTACCTCACTATTAGTTCTCTTAATCAGTTTGAGAACTAATTTAACTGAACTGACTCATGAAACTAAGCCTTCTATTTTACAACTCATAATTAACTCACATTGGACTCCTACAAAGTAGGGAGAACATATACATGACTTCCAAAAGACTTCCAACTCGAATTTCCTAACTTAAGTAAGTTTAATAAACTTAATTTAACTATTTTAAGTTGTTATGAGAATAGAATTTGAATTTAATTCACATTTTAATTGAAGGACAAATTAAACTAGAATTTCTTGTTGCCATTTCTCAATAGAAACTATTGAAGATTTGCAATACTACCTGATACCAAACCTATGTACCATTTTCTAACTTCCACTGCTAGGTTGGGGCAAAAAGCCTCAGTTTCACGTCATCATCATCTACTTCTTCAAAGTCTGTAAAATCATTCATTTTGTCTACGTGTTGTTGTGTTGTAATTGTCCCAGTGACATCAAATTGAGGTATTTGTTGTCCATAATTCTGTGGCATGGCATTCAGTGGTGCGTGTAAAACCAATGGGGCATAACGAGATGCCATTATTGTGGTCTGAGGGCTAGATGTACTCATTGTTGTGGTTGATGATGAGGGTGGCAAAGGTGGGGAAACTATGATTTGCTAAGTTGTTGTGAAGGGAGGAGTATACATAACATAGGTAATAGGAGAAAAACAATGAGAAGAAATTAAAGGAACAATAGCTGAGGGAGCAAAAGATGTAGTAGTAATCTGCTGAAATGTGGATGATTTTTCTACAGCCTTGTGCAACTGATGGACCAAGTCCTCAATTTTATGAAACTACTGTAAAATGTCTCTGTCAGAATTTGAAATACCAAGTTTTTGGCCAGGGATAAGTGGTATTAATTTAGATTCATCAAATATTATATTAGAAACAAAGGTTGCAGATTTAGATCTAAAAAGGTTATGCTCAAATGGAAAATCAAATTCAATATCGTCGGCTTTTATAATGCTTTTAGGAAGGGTGTGAGATCTCGGTAAAGGATTTTTACTCGCTTGACCTTCTTCAAACTTCTTCTTTGTAACTAGTGTCTCAGTATCAATTGCAACTTCAAGGGGATCAAGATTTGTATGTGATCTTGTATGGATCTTTCTAGAAGCTAGATTTCCAAGAAAACTTACCACAACTAGGCTTAAACAAAATCTTTAGGTGAAAATTTAAGCCTAATGGTTATAAATCACTTTCACCCATAGGGACTAGGTTTCAGCTTTTCAAATCAGGGTTTTACCAGGGAAGATTTAGCTTTTGATTCCCCAATATGGTCGTCATAATGTTAGCACTTTGTGATTTCCTTAGGCTAAGAAAGGAATCCCAGAGTTAACCACAACCGCTTTAGGCTAGAATCAAGCCCTTCTAGCCTAGAGAGGGCTCTCTCACTTAGGTCACCCAACAAATAGGATATTAGGCTAGGTAATAAGCTCAACAAAGTTTGAGTTTTAGAGGTTTGTTGATGAGAAAAGGGGCATATCCATTGGGCATGGAGTCATGTCAAATAATATTTTTTCAAGTGAGATGATGGAAAAATAGAAGGTTTCTCTATAGGGGCAAGGTAAGAAAATTTGGTGATGGGTTTAGATCAAATTGTTGCAGCATGTGAATGTAGAAGGGGTGAAATACAAACACATTAGAGCATCAAATCATGGATGAATTCTAAAGTGTTTCTTTAAGTTGAAAACATTGATAACTTGGAAAACTAAAATAGAGCATTCATTAAAGATGAATTATGAATTACGAATTTGGTTTTCCAAGCAAGAAGATGCACATTAAGGAGATGTAAACACATGGATAACTTACAAGAAAAAAGGAGTACAAAACCACCAAAATTCTGACTCAAGAATCCCTGCAAATTCCACCTATGTATTTCATTCATTCACTGGAAAAAAGTTTTCAAAAATAAAATGCACAAATGTATTTCTCCTCTAATCTCAACCAACATAACCATTTATAGCATTTTTGATATCTTTATACATCATTAAATATTCAATCTTGTAATCTAGGTAGTTGAATTCATTGGCCAAAACTAATTTTAAGTAGATACATCCAAGTACTAATGCATATACTGAAAAATAGGATTAATTTCACCTACTACCAATCACTGTATAATACATCATTAACTTAAAATATTTACAATTCAGCTTTATTTACATCTCCTAAAACATTATTCCATCTATCCATATGATTTGACTACTTCTAGGAGCCAAAATTCGAAATTTGAAACCAAAATAGAGTTGATTGTCCATACTCGCAATGCATTGAAGTGGCTTCCATTGTTTGTATGGTTGCGGCTCAGTGATGGTGTTGGTCCTCCTAATCCAGATACAAAATGTTTGTAGACATCCCTTTGACATATACCCCATTTTTGTAGCGCCTCCAAAACTAAAAAACATGACGATTTTCCCTTAATATGAAATGTTGGAAACATCAAAATGGGTGTTGGAACCTTCATATAATCCCTCATGACAGAAAAACCTTCAACAAACTTGTAAAATTTTATATATGAAAAGTGCAACAAGCCCCTTGCTACAGTTGTGCAATTTTCATCCAAATTTTGACTTTTCTAATCTCCTCAACCAAAAACAAGGTTTCAGAGTCGGGTTGAGGTTTCCTGTTGTAGATTCACCTTTGTACTAGCCTCTACAAGTAAGTATAACTTACCTTTCTTCCTCTTACTTCTAACTTCTTTGACTTCAATGAGCTTGCTCTTCACCAACCTAAGTCTTCTTTTGATGACTAAGTTTTGTACATATAAATTTTTTACTTGCCTATGCAGAGGCAAGTTCCACTTTAGTTTATACTTAGCTTTGTCAAGTACTCATACAACATCCTCTACCTCTCTAAACAAGGTCAACTTGTCCCTGTGATCTTTCTCTGCAAGTTGATCTACTTGATAGTGTATCCCTTGAATTTGTTCCAGTAACTTCTCAAATTCCTTTTGTTCATCAAAAACCACTGGTTGAACAATATTCTTTTCTTGCATATGTATCTTAGCAGTAGACATAGTCATAGGTCTTCTAGAATTCTCAACTAGCTCCTTCATGTCCTTAGCATCAATGACCATTTTACCTTTGCCTTTGGAAACATGTGCCAATGTTTCTTTTGGTGGCTTTTCTCTTCTAGGCTGGATATTCTCTTGAGACACTTTATCCCTAAGTTCCCTATTCTCCTACTGCAAGTTATTGTCACATGGGCCTTGTCCAACTAATCTTGTAACTCCCCAATTTTCAGGTCCTTTTCATCAATTTCCACTTCTCTTTGTGTGCTCTCTCATCCCATAACTTGGAGATGGAGGAACCACATGTAATCTCTTGGTTGCAGCTCTAGTTCTTGGCACCCTTATCACCCTTTATACCTCAATGGATGCCACATTATCTACCTCAGGTGAAGACTGTAGCTTCATATCACTTTTCTTACCAACCAATTTGCTTTTAGTCAAAGGTTTATTGACTGAGCTTGTTGATGTAGGTGGAGCTTCTTTAATCACAACTGAAGGAGTGTATTTCTTACTCCTTTGACTGCTTGAAGATTTGGTTGCCCATCCTGAAGAAACCAAGAACTCCTGCCATGTCTACTCTTTCTTATCAAGCTACTTCATTACCATCGATTTAGTTAATGAAAAATGGACCAAACTAGCCTCAACTTGACTTGCTTTAGTTTGAACTTAATCAACCATTTTACATAAACACCTAAGCAGATAATGGGGAAGGTTCAAATATTTCTTTCTAGTAATATGCATTAAGAGCCTAATGCAATAGTGATACACCCTGTTCAATCTCCCCTCACATATGAAATACCTTTGGATGACCTCCAACAGTTTGTTATGATGATCTTGTAAATAGCTCCTTGGAATAGATGAACCATACCCTTTCATATGTTTTGGCTTGAGGAAGTCCTTGAAAGAAACCAAATCAAAATCTATCCCTTTGAACCATTCCTCTCCACTCGAAGTTATCCTAGTGGCCTCATCTATTGATTGAGATGAGACAGGAAAAGTCATGCTTCCCACTTTTGCTTGCACACCATCAAAACCCCTAGCAAATTCCTTTGTCAATTTCAAATGATATCATGGAATTCTCTCACAAAATCTCCTACACCCTACTTGTTCAAAATCCATCCTGATGGTTGGATCTGCATTAATGGTTGTGATCTCTTGTGGTTCAAAACATACTATGACTCCCCCTTTGTGTTTTTGTCTTCTGGTGTTGACAACATTTCAATTTTGCAGCAATGGAGGTTTTATGTTTTTAAATATTGTGAAAATATCTTAAAACACAACCCAAGAACTTCACCAAGAATCACAACCACAAACTTTCTTAGGCAAGCCCTTGAGGACTCAAAATTTTGTAATTGTTTGCAAAAGATTAAAATAGGGACAATTGCAACAGACAAGCCATAAATGCAGCACTAAAGAAAATTCGACCTTTAAACACCCTTCAGCATAAATTTTAAGGAAAAAAGCTTAATTACAGTCTTTGTACCAAGGCAACAATTTGCATGCAGAGGCTCTCACAGTGAAAAGAGAAATTGGCAATGAGAAAAGAGGGAAAAATCTCATAGTGTGGATTCACAGTTAGTTGGGATGAAAACGTGGTGCAGAAGAGGAAAAAATGCAGTGAAACAAAGAAAGGTAGCGTTGGAAATTTTATCCTATTTGCAAGCTCTAAACAGTGTGTGATGGCTTCAAAATGCAATTTTAGGATTCTAACATGACTAAAGGACAAAGGGAAAATTGAATTTTCACCTGTGAGAGGATTTGGACCGTCGAAATGCAAAAAATTGAACACTGTGTGGATTTGCAGCACCACTGCCTCCCTTTTGCAATGAAAGAATCAAACCTCTTGAGCTTTTTGATGCCAATAATGAAGAGATTAGCACTAATGGATAATAATGCGGGTTCAAATGATCACCATAAATGGCCTGCAGCCAAAGTGAACATGCTAATTATGTTTGGAGAGAAACATCATGAATGTGCAGCGTTTTTTTTTAAAGCGCAACACATTAGGAATTTAAATGACTATCCTTTGAGTGTATCCCTTGAAAATCTCACATGTTGTCCTTTTGAAATGACAACCAAACCGATGTAATAAAACCTCCAAAATTTTGTCATGATCATTGCATGATTTCTTTGATGAAGACATTATTGTGAACCTTAGGTGGCCTATTAACTCTACCTTTGCTGGGACTAAACCACTCAGACTAACTAAAAACTTTTGACATAATTTTAGTAACTTTTTACAAGTGACCAAATACCCTTCATGATTTCCCTTTGTAAGGAAAAACATAACTTTATACACTGGCCTCTTAATCAAAATGACAAGCCTTACATGATACCCAATCTAGACCTAGACCTTATAACAATAATAATCAGTGAATCATGACTAATATTTATAATTTTGACCTTGGATACATTGCAAGACTAACTAGACTGGGATTCCTAGACATAGGACACTAACATAGGCTCCAATGGGGATGGAATCCTCCCTGTGAGGTGCCAATAGCACTATAGACTAGCAACCTTATCCATTGGGCACTTTATTGACTCTTAACCAATTAAATCATACTGACTTGACTGATTATGACTTTATTACATGTGGTAGAAACTCATAAGAAACTCAGGGTCTTCACTTCGGGCTTCAATTTCTGATGGCATATACCCACACCTGCAATATTTAAAATAAAGATGGTATGTACAATGACGTGTTTAAACCAGTTGGAATTAAGTGAAATAATGTTTGATTAGCCTGCCATTAACATGCCATCCAGTAAGCAACTCTCATGTCAGGTCTTTCAGAAGATAGGCATTATTTCCATGAAAAGTGGCAATTTTATACGGTCCCTTCCATAAATTTTCAAATATTCCATGCTTTCCCTTTTCTTCATTCCTAGCATCCCATCTCAACACAAATTCATTAATCTTGAAATCATCAACCTTTATCCTTTTACCATGAATCTTCTTAACCTTGTCCTGAACCAGTTGAGTTTTATTCTAGACTTCCTCTGTAGTTTGTTGCATCTGTATCATTTGATTAATCCTCCTCTGCATATCATTCAGTTCCACCCTTTGCTTCCTGCAATAATTTCATTACTAGGACTCCTAGAGAAGTACAAAAAACAACATCAACTCCATAAACCAATTGGAAATGTGACATTCCAATTGATTTCTTAGTACTCACCATGTATGCCCATAATGTGTTGATCAATTTATTATTCCAAGTCTTTTTGTTCTCTTGCAACAATTTCTTTATGATGTTTATTAATCTCTTGTTAGAGGACTTTGTCAAACCATTGCCTTGCTGACTACCCCATCAAAATCCATATTCCACATACATTCTTCTTCATCATCATTTTCTTCATTAGCCTCCAACATCACACATTCTTCCTTTTTTTGATTTGATGTCCCTATTTTGCACCTCTTCTTCCAAGCATATATCATTGTATAGGATGAATGAATCAATATATGGATGCATAGAATAAATAGGATAATTTATTGGTTTGTCTTGACTGCTTAACATGTACTTCATGACAGTTTCCATATACAACTTTCTTAGTTGTCCAAACACCGGGATAATGGCATATGACATGTCTAATTATAAAGAACCCTTTAATTTGGCACCCCAAGACCTTGATAAAAACACACCATATTTTGGAGGGATGTCAGCAACAACCAGATCCATAACCACACTTTTGGCCGGAATTTGTATGAGAGTGAAACATAAATCTTTAATTAAACCAAGACATTTTACCTTGCTAGAGTCAAAAGAAAACAAGTCTTTATATGGTCTAGTTATATACAAGCCAAGATTGTCCATGATCAATTTTGACATTAAGTTGTGTGAAGCACCTGAATCTAACATGGCATTATGCAATATCAAATCATGAATATTAAGGCTGACATAAAAGGGTGGCACATTACCTTCTTGTGAACCTCCTTCAACTTTTGGACCAAAAAGAAATTCTAGGTGATCATCATTTAGATTGACAGTATCTAACACTTATCCTACCTTCAATGCCTTCAAAATTTGGCCTTTATATGCATCCTTCTTCATCAATTCAACTAATGGGACAAAAATTTTAATCTTTGATATTTCATTCTCAAGACTAAAATATGTTGAACTCCTCTCTACCTCCTTAACAACTACATCTTTCTTTTGAGGAATGTCTTTGGGAGGATCAACCTTTGTCTACCTAGTAGAAGGTGCATCAACCTGGACCTTTTTTGAATAACTTATTGGGACTTTCCTATTCCTCAAATTATATTGTTTATGGACTTCCATAATAGCATTATGATAACCTTTTTTGTGGTCTTCTAATTTTGCAGGCATGTCATCCTTTTGTGATTGTAAAACTCTTGTTCCTCCTTTGTCAAGAAAATATTATCCACTTCTCCCTCGCCAAAGAGATTGATATGATGTTCTTCTATTACTTCTTCTTCTTCCTCTACATAATTTTGCTAAAAAGGAGGTTTGTCTAACTATTGGGAATCACGATTGTCGTTAGACCAAAACCCGCAGGTATTCGTCAATGATCGCATTGCCAGAGATAAGGATCCACGAGCGGCAGTTATTTCACATCGTGAAACACACAGGGAGCGTTGGTTTATCCAATGTCCAACAATATCCCCCCCAACGCGAACTGGGTGCATATCAAACTTGTGACCTACGCTTTGATACCACTTGTTGGGAATCTCGATTGTCGTTAGACCAAAACCCACAGGTATTAGTCAATGATCGCATCACCAGAGATAAGGATCCACGAGAGTCGGTTAGTCCATGTCGTGAAACACACTAGGAGCGTTAGTTTATCTAATGTCCAATAGTAACACCGCTTCCTCCCAGGTCCACCTAAGCAAATGACCAGTCGAGGTAAACATGCGACGAGAGTGGCTACTATAAGGGATTCAAATTCCTTGGTGACCTTAAGGAAATGGAACCAATGAAACATATCAAACAAACCCATCCACATTAGCGACAACACCCTCATAAGACGTTTCATCCACTTAGACATCCAGTCCCTGAGTCCCACTAATGATTTATTCCTTTTAACACCTAGTTTCTCTCATGCTATAGGAATGATAGTGTCGAACAACCCAAAGTTTCTCTCATTGGCCTATGTTCCAGTGACTGTGGACTTTTCTCAGCATCCCTGTCCCAGCAACCCCGATATTTGAGCCACTTTTCTAGCCCAAAATCTCGTCCTCTTCCCAGAACTTGCTAGAACCTTTAAAATCCATCAAAGACATGATAAAAATGTTGATAAATAAAAATTAAACCTCAAGACTAGGCCTAAGAATCCCCAATCATGACTGACATTCTGTCAAACACTTGGCATCAATGCAACCTACCAGTCTAGGATAAAATACAGAGCATAAATGACTGAAAGAACTTATGAAACATAACTAGAAGGATCACCTCCTTCTCCATTGAACTATTATATCATCAATTATGTCTTACATCCATCCATTTAACAATTACAAGTAAATACATGAAACAACCATGACATGAACCAAACATTTAACCATGCTTATAACCATCATAAAACCATATAAATATCAGAGATATGACAGTCATTAAATCCACATATAAATCAATGCAAAAGTAAGACAACTTAGCTTTTATTAGTCATAGGCAAATCCGACCAGGTTCAAGACTTCCACGTACCAACCGACCATAGACATGGTTCAACCAAATATCTCTTTCAATGAGTCACCCCCGTGTCATATTCCAATCATGAATGTAGGATCTCATAGAAAAACCAATCCAAGAACAACCAAGGAAATCCAGAGATTAAAACACCTCCACCCTCACCAAACTATGATCACACCAAAATAGGGGATCTGATCACAACCAAACCAAACTTGGAATGCCATCTGTAATCCATGACTATCCTTGAGGAATTTTATGTCTCCTTGTATCTCAGGCTTTACCGTAATCCAATCCCAGATTACTAGGCCCTAAACTGAGACTAGTCTCTCAAGATTTACCGCAATCCAAACCCGAATCACTAGGCCCTAAACCAAGACCTCTCCCTCAAGCTTTATTGTGTATCCCACCAAAACTGGTCAATGGATTCCTAGACCTTTGGGAATGAACCTGGAGACCACCTCCATCCCAGATTCTAAAATCCATCTAGCAACCAAAGCTCCAAACCAAGATAAACATCCCAATGTACCATGGCATCCGAAAAAATTCAAGGCTAGTTTGAAAACCACTTTCATAACCCGACAAAACCATGCTACCAACAACAAGAGAACCATACACCAACATGAAAAATAATGCATGTCCAAACCATCTAGGGAATCACACATGCAATATGTTACTTTCAAGTATTTCCACTGAAGCTGCTTGATCCTGCTCTTCTTCCTTGATCCTTGCTTTCCTTCCTTTCCCTTTACTGATTTTTCCGTCCTTGCTCAAAAGCTAGAGTTCTCCAAGAAAACTCTAAGTGAACAAGAGTGAGAGAGAGAGAGATCCAAACTTGAACTAACAAAAGGTTACCAACTGATCCTCAAAAGCCTTTTCATTAATGAGGCTTCTATTTTCTTCATTTTCCTTTACTTTCATTGCATTTTCTCCTCACATGCAACCTATGACCTTTCACCTTAATTTCTTTATTTTCATAAATAAATGTGCCAAAAAGGCCTTATGCCTTTACCTTAGCCTTTGCCAATTTTCCTTAGCCAAAACACACATCGAATGATGACCACTAGGATTCCTTTGCCCAACATTTAGCTTGGAATAAGTGTCCCTTTTCCATGGTCTTATTTTGCCTTTATTAATTTTGATTACATGGAATTATCACCAAGGTTGTTACAAAAAGCCCCCCCCCCCTAGGGGAACACTTTCATCGATGTTATACCACAACATGACCTCAGAAAAACCATTGAAAATAAAACAAACTACCCTTATAACTTAGCTCGTTGCAGTATTTACAATGAAATACCTGCTCAAAAGCAAAACATCATGACAACATGAAAATATAACAACCATAATAACATGACACCCATACAGCTTATTGGAACTTTATAACTTAGCTCATGGTGGTATTTACATTCACACACACACAGATATATATATACCAAAACATCGTCAAAACATATGCAAAACATATACCAACATCAAACCAAACCTCTTTGCCTCAATCGGAAAAAATGAAGGATACAAGGCCCACATATGATCCACCATCTCCCATGTAGCTTCTTCAAGCCCAAAGTTCTTCCACTGCACTTTAACTTTCTCTATGGCTTTGTTCCTGAGCATGAGATGTTTCCACTGCAATATTCACTGAGGCTCCAACTGGAACTCTCCTTCTTGCTCCACTTGCAATACATACCAATCAATAACATGATCAAAATCCTTTATATACTTCTTAAGTAATGAAATATGGAAAACATCATGGACTTTCACTATTGGAGGTAGTGCAAGTCGATATGTCACTGGTCCAATCCTCTCAAGGATCTCAAAAGGCCCGCAATACCATGGTGCCAACTTGGCACATGAACTAATCCTCAAAGAGATTTTCTTGGGCTTGATGCGCAAATACACATGTTCCCAAACCTAAAACTCCTTGAACACCCATAGTTGATCTGTATAACTCTTCTGTTTATCCTGTGCTTCCTTTAGATTCTTCTTTATAACTTTCATTTCCTACTCCATGTCTGCCAACATGTCCAATCCAATCAGTACCCTATTCATTGGATCATTCCAATTGATCGGAGTGTTACAACTCTGCCCATACAATGCCTCGAAAGGACTCATCCTCAATGACTCCTGATAACCATTGTTGTATGTGAACTCAACCAATGGAAGCTAATCCTCCCATTTCCTATGTTTGTGCATCACATACATCCTCAACATATCCTCCAAGATCCTGTTGACCCTCTCTATCTGTCCATCTATCTGTGGATGATAAGTTGTGCTAAAGGCCAACTCTATACCCAAACCTACAAATATATCCTTCCAAAATTTGGAAGTGAAATTCACATCATTGTCCAACACAATCTTCTTTGGAACACCACACTACCTTACTATCTCTCTGATGAATACCTATGCTACCTCATTGGTTGAATATGTAGTCTTCACTGGAATGAAGTGAGCTACCTTGCTCAACCTGTCAACCATGACCATAATAGAATCATGTTGCCTTATTGTCCTCAGAAGACCTATGATAATCCATGGAAATGACCTCCCATTTCCATTCTAGATTCGCTATAGTTTGTAGTAAACCACCTCGATGCTTACATTCCTCTTTGACCTGCTGACAATCTAAACATCTATCCACAAACTTTGTCACTTCCTTCTTTAGATTTGGCCAATAGTAGAACTTCTTTACCACCGTCAACATCTTCTCTCTAAATCTCACCAAACCATTTATCATGAGATGATAGTCTGCATCTCGATCACCTGCACCTGTACCTGCACTTGTGCATGTACCTGTACCCATACCTGTGCTTTGATGTAACTTGTGCATAATCTCCACATATTTGTCATCTCGTTGTCTTTCTTGCAAGATACTACCATGTAACTCTACCCCATAAGAGCTCATAGTTTCTATATGATTTACCTGTACCTTCTTGCTAAAAGCATCTACAACTCGGTTATCCTTCCCTTTGATGTATCTAATATCGAAGTTGAACTCGCTGAGGATATTAAACCATCTAGCTTGCCTGGAATTTAGATTCAGCTGATCAAACAAATACCTCAACCCACTGTGATCACTCATCAATGTAAACCTCCTGCCAATAATATAGTGCTTCCACATCTTCAATGCATGTATAATTGTTGCTAGCTCAAGATAATGCATTGGATAGTTATGCTCATGCTCATTCAATTTATATGACTCATAGCACACTACCTATCCTTCTTTCATGAGAACTCCACCAATTCCTCTCTTGCAAGCATATGTACACACTACAAACTCCTTGTCTGGATCTACAATCTTTAGCACTAGTGCATGTGTTAACAACTACTTAAGTTGCTCAAAACTAGCTTCACATTCTTCTGTCCATTCGAACTTCTTACTTTTTTGCTACAATGATGTGATAGGATATGCAATGGATGAGAAGTTCCTGTAAACCTCCTGTAGTAACCTTCCAATCCCATAAATGATCTCACCTCATCAACATTCTTAAGAGTTTCCGACTCCATGATGGCCCTTATCTTTTCTGGATCCATTGTTATGCCATCCTTGGAGAGAACATACCCCAAGTAATGTATCCCAGTCTAAAAGAAGTTGCACTTGCTTAGTTTAGTATACAGTTGATGCTCTCTTAGCAATCTCAACATTGTCGCTAAATGCTTAGCACGTTCTTCCTAATTCTTAGAATATACTAGTATGTCATCAATGAGTACAATAACAAAATTGTCCATATAAGGACGCAACACACTATTCATAAAACAGATAAATGTAGATGGAGCATTAGTCAAACCGAATGTAACAAAAACAAACTCATAATATCCATACCTAGTCCTAAACGCAGTATTGAAGATATCCTCTTCCTTGATGTGTACCTGATGGTATCCTGATCTCAAGTCGATCTTAGAGAACATTGTTGCTCCCTTCAACTAATTAAACAAATCATAAATACTCAACAATGGGTACTTGTTCTTGATTGTCACTAGAAATGTGTACTGCAAACATCACACAACCTTTTATGCAATTATGCTTAGCCTACATAGCAATAACCATCCTCACTGATGTAGGTTTCTTCTTCCCCTGCAAAGCCCTATTTTCCCCACTATCATCCACACACCTAATGGCCTTGTCGAAGCAATCCACTTTGGTTCTATGAAGGTATAACTAATCCATACCCAAAAGCATACTATTTGATCCCAATAGAAATACATTCAAATGTGTTTATGTAGGCATACCATTTAACTCAAATGCACAAGCTCTCACCCAATGGTGAACTCTCTTCTTCGTACCTATAGCCAATCGTACCAACCAAGATTTTGCATGCACTTCTTTTCTCAAACCACACTTATCCACTATTATAGGATTAATATAACTATAACTAGATCCATGATCAATCAAAATAGTAACAACTTGATCCCAAAGCTTACCGTCCATCTCAATGATAGATGCTTGATGATCCGCCTGCCTGTTGTCCACAACTACATAGATCCGAGGAATTCTATGACCAACATCACCAACTGTATGCGCCTCTTGACCACTGTAGATCTAGGGTCTACCACCACTCTGATACTATAGACAATCCCTCTTACGATGATCCTCACCACATATCCAACACTGCAATGGTTCCCTACCACCACCTCTAGCATGTTTCTCTCCACGTCGCCTCTCAACTGTATTGAATCTCTTGTAAGGAACTACATTTTCTTTCTCACTTGCATCTTGAGGCCTTCCTCTCTTTCATGACCATTTTCCTTTAGCTTTTTCATTTCTTTTCAATTCATGCTTAGGCTCAACTTTGTGCTTCGATTGCTCATAACAATGCTTCAAATTTCGGATGGCTTCCTCAAACGATCTAGGCTCATCGAACTCAATCTGGTCTCTGTATGAAATTGGCAGTCCACAGATGAATATCTGAACCTTATCCTCCTTTAGGTAAGGCACATATATTAATAGCTCCAAAAACCTGCTAGTATACTCATTATCTATCATAGGACCCACCCACAACTCATAAAACTTCTTAGGTTTGTCATCATAGTACCTCTGAGATAAGTACTTCTTCTTGAAGAGCCTTTCAAATGCATGCCAAGTCAAATCCTCCTCATGTATAGCTTTGACATTCTTCATGTCTTCCCACAAAATATCCACTTTACCTTTGAGACTGAAAGTGGCTATCTTTGCTTTCATGTTTTCTTAAAATCATGTAATTAGAAGGAAATTCTTCATATCCAACAGCCATGCCTCTACATCCTATGATTTATTCATCTCTCCATCAAATGTAGGTGGATTTTCTTTCTTAAACTCATCTGACAAGTATCCCATATCACTCCTCATGTAAGGATGATAATGATGACAATCATGATGTCTATCAGAACCATAACTGGAATCGTACCTATGTCGATCACCTCTCCTATCCAGAGTGTCTAACAACCTGCCATATTTGATCGTGTCAGATCTATCTAACATGTGTCTACTTGGAGACCTACTTCCATATGCCCATTTAGTTCTTTCATCATGTCCATGGCTAATCTGAAGCGGTCCCTGTCACTATAAATCTGACAAACTTTGAAGTAGTATTGCATTCACCTCTACTTGTTTCTCTCGTGCCTGCATGATTTTGTCATTGTCTACTTTGCAAATCCTTATTTCTTCCTTTAGAATTCTCAATATGTCTACCAGGTCAGAAGAGTGCCCCACACCACGCTTCCCATATTATTGATAGGGAGATTCTATGTAGTCTACCACCTTGCTAGCCATCTGATCTCTTTCTTGCAAGGCATACTACATTGGCTAAATCAAATCACAATAAACCAACATACCTTAGCATAATTCAGGGAGGATACCTTGTCTACAAAATAATCAAATTGGCATGATACATGTATAACATAATCCTAACAACATATAGACATATATCAAATAAGTGTATCAACACATAAACATCATTCTAGCTAGGGTCTAATCATCAATGAAAGGCCACATCAACAGTGCATGTTGTGACCTCATGCACGACAACAACTGTTACTCTTCCACACATTGCCACATGCAATTATCAAAATGCATAAGAAATGCATAATCAACTACATATACGTATGAACGCATGTAGTCTAGCATAAGTGATCAATTCTTGTAACCAACCTACAAGACTAATACATGTAATCAAAACAATCAAGAATGCACCTGACCTACAAGGATGCAGTCGAGTGACATATAACCATATGCAACCAATCATATACTTCCAACTATGCATCCCACAAAATCAAATCAAGTTCCTCATGACAACCTTACTACAATCATGATCAACATGATGCAATGCAACAAGCACATGGAATGCAAGTGTAAGAGACACACATGCAACTGACATGCATTCATGACCAAGCACCTTCACCCAAGGAGAGTGCAATCACGCTTTGATACCAACCTGTGGTAGCATATATGACCTAAAGAGAGCGCAACCCACTCTGATACCAATCTGTAACACCCCCTCCTCCCAGGTTCACCGAAGCAACTAGCCAACCAGGGTAAACATGCAATCAGAGAGGCTACTATAAGGGATTCAACTTCCTTGGTGACCTTAAGGAAATGGAACTGATGGAAAATATTAAACAAACCCATCCACATCAGCAATAACACCCTAACGAGACACCTCATACACTTAGACATCATATCCCTGAGTCCCACTGATGATTCAAGCCTTTTAACCCTTGGTTGCTCTCATTCTATATGCATGACAGTGTCCAGAAATCCAAAGTCGCTCTCATATGCCTATGTGCCAGCGACTGTGGACTTTTCTCAGCAAACATGTGCTAGTTACCCCAAGATTTGAGCCACTTTTCTAGCCCAAAATTATGGCCTTTGCCCAAAACTTGCTACAACCTTCAGAATCCATCAAAGACATGATAAAAATTTTGATAAATCAAAAATCAACCTTAGGACTAGGCCTGAGCATCCCCAACCGGGACTGGAATTCTATCAATGCAACCTATGGGTCTAGGATACAAGACATAGCATAAATGACTGAAAGAACTTATGAAACATAACCAAAAGGATCACCTCCTTCTCCATTGAACTACTATATCATCAATTAGTTATTGCATTCATCCATTTAAGAATTACAAGTAAATACATGAAATAACCATGACATGAACCAATCATTTAACCATGCTTATAACCAACATAAAACCATATAAATATTAGATATATGACAGCCATTAAGTCCACATATAAATTAGTGCCAAAGTAAGAGAACTTAGCTTTTATTAATAGTAGGAAAATCTGACCAGGTTCAGGACTTCCACGTACCACCCAACCATATGCATAACTAAACCAAATCTCTCTTTCAACCAACCACCCACGTGCCATATTCCAAGCATGAATATGGGATCTCATAGAACAACCAATCCAGGAACAACCAAGGAATCCAAAGGTTAAACCACCTGCACCCTCACAAAACCATGATCACACCAAAACCGATGCTCTGATCACAACCGAACCAAACTTGGAATGCCATCTGGAATCCATCACTATCCTTAAGGAATTTTTTTGTCTCCTTGTCTCTCATCCTTTACCACAATCCAATCCCAGATCACTTAGGCCCTAAACCAAGACTAGTTTCTCAGTATTTACTACAATCCAAACCTGGATCACTAGACCCTAAACCGAGACTTCTCCCTCAAAATTTACCGTGTATCCTACTAAAATCGGTCAAAGGATTCTTAGGCCTTTGGGAATGAACCTTGAGACCACCTCCACCCCGGATTCCAAAATCCATCTCACAACCAAAGCTCCAAACCAAGATAAACATCCCAACATATCATGGCATCTAGAAAAAGGCAAGGCTAGTCTGAAAACCACTGTCATAACCCAGCAAAACCATGCCACCAACAACAAGAGAACCATACACCAATATGCAAAGTCATGCATGTCCAAACCATCTAGGGAATCACACATGCAATATGTTACCTGCAATTATTCCCGTTGAAGTTGCCTGATCTAGCTCTTCTTCCTTGATCCTTTCTTTCCTTCCTTTTCCTTTGCTTTCTTTTCCTTCCTTGCTCCAAAGCTAGAGTGCTCCAATAAAACTCTAAGTGACCAAGAGTGAGAGAGAGAGAGAGAGAGAGAGAGAGTAATTAGAGAGCTCCAAACTTGAACTGATAAAAGGCTACCAACTGATACTTAGAAGCCTTTTTATTAATTAGGCCTCTATTTTCTTCATTTTCCATTACTTTCCTTCAATTTCCTCCTCACATGCAACCTGTGACCTTTCACCTTATTTTTCTCCTAATTCCTTTATTTTCATAAATAAGTGTACCAAAAATGTATTTTTTCCTTTTAATGCCTTTGCCTTAGCCTTTTCCAATTTTCCTTAGCCAAAACACACATCCAATGATGCCCACTAGGATATCTTTTCCCAACATTCATCTTGGAATAAGTGTCCCTTGCCTGTGGTCTTATTTTTCCTTTATTAATTTTTATTACATGGAATTTTCACCAAAGTTGTTACAGTCTGATTTGTTGTTAATCTGTTGGATTTCTTTGGTCCCTCTACTTGATTTGAATCCATTGTCTTCTAAAATTCCTATTTCTTATTTGAGGACCTCCTTGAGGCTCTCTTACAACTGCCTTGTCTAACAAAGTCAATTTCTCCATCATCTTCTCCATAGTTTTCACCAGACTGTCCAATTTAATTATCTGATAATGTTGAAGTTTCCTCCTTGATAGTTACCCTCTTTTTGGACTTTAACTTGGATTTCTTAGCTAGTGATTGTGCTTATACATTGATTGAAATCTTTTCCATGTCATCCAAAGTATCTGGGCTTCTTTCTCTTAATTGGTAGGCCATGTCAACTTCGAATCCATCTGGGTAACGAAGCAAGGCCAAACCTGGTGGAGGATTTATTTCTGCAGGGATAGAGTTGTACACATTATTGGATCTATTTGAATAATCTTGGACTGACTCTCCTGAAGCTCTCTTCAAGCTTTCATATTCTCATAAAATTTGAAAAGGGCTCTTTTTGACCTCCCAACGAGAAAGGAAAAGTTGATGAAACTTTTGAAAGTTTGCAATACTGCCTTCTGCCAGACCTCTATACCATTTTCTAACTTCCCTTACTAGGATTTGGGAAAAAAGCTTCAATTTCACATCATCATCATATACTTCCTTAATGTATATAAAATCATTCATTTTGTCTATGTGTTGTTTTGATATAATTGTCCCAGTGCCATCCAATTGAGGTATTCGTTGTCCATAATTTTGTACCATGGCATTCAGTGGTGCTTGTAAAACCAATGTGGCATAACAAACTTCCATGACTGTGTTCTAAGGGCTAGATGTACTCACTGTTGTGCTTGATGATGAGGGTAGAAGAGGTGGGGAAACTATGATTTTATGAGTTGTTGTGAAGGAAAGACATAGAATCAAAACAATGAGAATGTATTAAAGGAACAATAACTGAGGGAGTAGAAGATGTAGTAGTTGTCTGCTGAAATGTGGAAGATTTTTTTACCGCCTTGTGCAACTGATGGACCAAGTCCTCAATGCCTATGTCAGACTTTGAAATACCAAATTTTTGTGCAGGGATAAGTGGCATTAATTTAGACTCATTAATGAATATCTTAGAAACAAAGGTTGTAGATTTAGATATAAAAATCCTATGCTCAAATGGAAATTCAAATTCAATATCCTCAACTACTATAATGCTTTCAGGAAGGGTGTGAGGTCTCGGTAACAGAATATTACTTGCTTGACCTTCTTCAAACTTCTCCTTTCTAAGCATATTCAAAGGATCACTCATAACTTCAAGGGGGTCATGATCTGGATGTTATCTTGTATGGATTTTTATAGAAGCCAGATTTCCGATAAAATTTATCAGAACTAGGCTTAAACACAATCTTTAGGTGAAAAGTCAGCCTAATGGTTCCTAACTCACTGTCACCCTCAGGAACTAGGTTTGAGATTTTCAAATTAGGGTTTTACCAGGGAATATTAGTTTTCGATTCCCCAGTATGGTCGCCAGAATGTTAGCACTCTATGATTTCCTTAGGTTGAGAAAGGAATCCTAGAGGTAACCACAAATAGATTTAGACCAAAATCTATCCCTTCTAGCCTGGGGAGGGCTCTCTCACTTAGGTCACTCAATAAATAGGATATTAGGCTAGGTAATAAGCTCAACAAATTTTTATTTTTAAAGGTTTGTTGATGAGAAAAGGGGCAGATCCATTAGGCATGGAGTCGTGTCAAATCAGATTTTGTCCAGTGAGATGATGGAAAAATAGAGGGTTTCTCCACAGGGGAAAGGTAGGCATCTTTGGTGGTGGATTTAGATGAAATTGTTGTAGGAGGTGAATGTAAAAAGGGTGAAATACAAACACATCAGAGCATAAAATTATGGGTGAATTCTAAAGTGATGCTTTAAGTTGAAAACATTGATAACTTGGAAAACTAAAACAAAGCATTCATTAAAGATGAATTCTGAATTAATAATTTGGTTTTCCAAGAAATAAGATGCACATTAAAGAGATGGAAACACATAGATAACTTACAAGACCAAAGCAGTAGAAAACCACCAAAATTATGACTCAGAAATCCCTATAAATTCCACCTCTATATTTCATTCATTCACTGGCAAAAATCTTTCAAACATATAGACCACAAATGTGTTTCTTCTCTAATATCAACCAACATAATAATTGACAATGTTGTTTATATATTTATACATCATTAAAGATTCAATCTCCTACCCTAGGTGGTCGAATTCATTGAACAAAACCAACTTTAACTACATATATCCAAATACTAATGCATATACTGAAAAATAGGATTAGTTTCACTTACTACCAATCATTTTCCAATACATCATTGACTTAGAATATTTGAAATTCATTTTTAGTTACATCTCCTAAAACAGTATGCCACCTATCCATATGATCTAACTACTTCTAGGAGCCAAAATTCGAAATTTGAAACCAAAATAGAGTTGATTGTCCATACTCGCAACGCATTGGGCAAACTCGTAGCGCATTGAAGTGGCTTCCATGATTTATATGGTTGTGACCCCTATCTATCAAAAATAATCAAATGGGTATGCTTCAAATATGCTTGTGATGGTGTTGGTACTCCTAAACTAGATTCAAAACGCATGTAGACATCCCTTTGACCTATACCCCATTTTCGAAGTGTCTCCAAAACTAAAACACATGGTGACTTTCCCTTAATATGAAATGTTGTAAACATCAAAATGGGTGTTGGAACGTTCATATAACTCCCTCATGATAGAAAAACCTTCAACTTCACTATCCCACACTTGTCAAAATTTATATATGAAAAGCGCAGCAAGCCCCTTGTTGTGGTTTTGCAATTGTCATCAAAATTTTACCTTTTCTAATCTTCTGAGTTGGGATGAGGCTTCCTAATGTAGATTCACCGCTGCACTAACCTTTGTAAGTAATTCCAACATACCTCTCTTCCTCTTCCTTCTATCTTATTTGACATAAATGAGCTTTCTCTTCACCAACCTGAGCCTTCTTTTGAGGACCAAGTTTTGTACATATAAATTTTTTACTTACCTATGCAGAGGCAAGTTCCACTTCAGTTTATACTTAGCTTTTTCAAGTACTGGTATAACAACCTCTACCTCTCTAAACAAGGCCAACTTGTCCCTATGATACTTCTCCGCAAATTGATCTACTTGATATTGTATACCTTCAATTTATTCCAGTAGCTTCTCAAATTCCTTTTGTTCATCAAAAACCACAAGTTGAGCAATCTTCTTTTCTTTCATATGTATATTAGTATCAGACCTAGTCCTAGGTCTTCTAGAATGCTCAATTGGCTCCTTCAACTCCTCAACATCAATGACCATTTTACCTTTGCCTTTGGAAACATGTGCCAATGTTTCCTTTGGTGGTTCTTCTCCTTTGGGCTGGATAGTCTTTTGAGACACTTTATGCCTAAGCTCCCTATTCTGCTGCTACAAGTAAGCTATTTTCACATCGGCCTTGTCTAACTAATCTTGTAACTCCCCAATTTTCTGACCCTTTTCATCAATTTCCACTTCTCTTTGTGTGCTCTCTGATTCCATGACTTGAATATGGAGGAACGACGGGTAATCTCTTGGCTACTACTCTAGCTCCTGGCACCCTTACCACCTTTTCTACCTCGAGGGATGCCACTTTCTCTACGTCAGGGGAAAAATGTAGCTTCTTAGCACTTTTCTTACCAACCAATTTTCTTTTATTGAAAGGTTTCTTGACTAAGTTTGTTGTTGTGGGTGAAGCTTCTTTAATCACAACTGAAGGAGTGCCTTTCATAGTCCTTTGACTGTTTGAAGATTGGGATGCCCATCTTGAATAAACCAAGAACTCTTCCCATGAATGCTCTTTCTTCCCAATATCCTTCATTACCAGCAATTTAGTTAATGAAAAATGGAACAAACTAGCCTCAACTTGACTTACTTTAGTTTGAACCCGTTCAACCATTTTACATAAACTCCTAAACGGATAACAGGAAAGGTTCAAATATTTCTTGCCAGTAAAATGCATTAAGAGCCTAATGTGATAGTGATAAACCTTGTTGAATATACCCTCACATGTGAAGAACTTTTGGATGACCTCCTACAATTTGTTATGATGATCCTTTAAATATCTCCTTGGAACAGATGAACCATACCCTTTCTTATTTTTTGGCTTGAAGAAGTCCTCGAAAGAAACCAAATCAAAATCTATCCCTTTGAACCATTCCTCTCCACTCAAAGGTATCTTAGTGGCTTATTTATTGATTGAGCTAAGATAGGAAAATTCATGCTTCCCATTTTTGCTTGTACACCAGCAAAACCCCTAGCAAATTCCTTTGGCAATTGCAAATGATATCCCTGAATTATCTCACAGAATATCATGCACCCTACTTGTTCAAAAGCCATCCTAATGGTGGGATCTGCATTAATGTGATGTCCAGTGGTTCAAAACGTACAATGGCCCCCTTTGTGTTTTTTGTCTTCTGGTGTTGACATGGTTTTGCATTTGCAACAAAGAATATTTGAATTTATGAACCACTTGTTTGGGCAATAATGGAGGTGTTATGTTTCTAAATCTTGTGACAATATCTTAAAACAAAACCCAACAACTTTACCAATAATAAAAACCACAATTTTTTTCAGGAAAACCCTAGAGGACTCATAATTTTATAACTGTTGGCAAAAGATTAAACTAGGGACAGTCACAGTGCACAAGCCAGAAATGCAGAGTTAAAGAAAATTCGACCTCTAAACACCCTTTAGCATAAATTTTAAGGGAAAAAAGCTTAATTGCAATCTTTAGACCAAGGCAACAATTTGCATGCGGAGGCTCTCAAAGTGAAAATGAAAATTAGCAACGAGAAAAGAGGGAAAAATCTCACTATGTGGATTCGCAGTAGGTTGGGATGAAATATAGCACAGAAGAGGAAAAAACACAACTAATCTCAAAAAGGTAGCGATGGAAATTTTATCCTATTTTCAAACTCTAAACAGTGTGTGTTGGCTTCAAATTGCAATTCTAGAGTTCTAACATGACTGAAGGACAAAGGGAAAATTGAATTTTCACAAATAATGAGAGGAACAATGCCATTTATATGGCCAAATCCACATTAAAACAATACAATGAGTCATGGCAATATTTCGAATGAAATCATGATGTTAATAAGGTGAAAACTATTAAATCATAGAAAATAACGTAGTGTAAAGGTATTACACGAGTTTACAATTACAGTGGATGGTTAACATCATACACATTCACCAAATTCGGAATGGACTAAGGTCCAAATTTTATACAAAAACTTATGACATACAATATGTCTATCATAATCAATTAATGACTCACAATAATATAAGTTTTGAAGTTTTAATTAGATTCAAGAAAGGTTGGACCAACACCAAACTAGGGTGGTAACGTACATGTGTATATGTTTCATAGTTGAATATCGAGAAATTGAGGTTTGTATATATGTGATGGAGTCTGAACAAAAACATTAGTCCAATAAAGCTTTCTAAATAGAGGTTCGGAAAATGGATTAACCTATATGGTGGAAAATTAAAAGACCAATCTTTTTTAATGGTTTTTTAATGTTTTTAACCAATTATAATATAAGTTAAAGAAAATGCTATAAGAAAGATAGGAGAAATAAAATTATAGTGTCTATAGATATATATTTCAAATCATATAGATGTTGAATTTTATAACATCAGTTGCAACAAGTAGGTAGAATGTATACAAAGGTAAATGATAGTGTATTCCTTTAAAAAAAAAAAAATGGGTGTTAGTGAGGTTTTTTACAATTTTTTAGGTTTTGTTTGATGTATTGTTATGTCTATTACAATGAGAATACTCAAATTGATGAAGTGATGTTGCAATGAGTTATTTTATTGAATGGAATGTTCAGTGAATGAATTCTAGGAGTGTTTCCTTTTTTGCAAGAATGTTTGAGTGATTCACTGGGTTTATTTTGCAAGAGTGTCTCTATTTTGCAAGAGTGTCACTATTTTGGAAGAGTTTTTTTTACTTTGCAAGAGTGTTTTCCTTTCAAAACTATGTGCAAAGTGTGTTGAATGTTGGAGTGTAACAACAATGGTTTTGGTGTGTTAAGAGTGAACAATTATGATGACTTGATTTTGAGAGTTTAATATTAAATAGTGTTAGTTAGCATTGTTACCTGCATATATTTTGTGTAATAACCTTGAAATAAAAGACTTGCCTTGGTTGAAAATTTATGTATAAGTGTAATTAATTGATATTAATTTAATGACAATTAATTACCCCAACATAGATCACATTTGCTAAAGTGATAAAGGATTATACAAAAACGCCATCGAGTTCCATCCTAGCCTAAGAATCCCATAGAAGACCCCGTCTCATTCGACTAATATCCTAGGTGAAAATTGCCAACTAGGTTACAAGGGAGCTTGGCCAGTAGCTCTACAATCAGCTAAGACCCCACTCTAATCTCCTTTGTAACCCCTTGAAGGATAAATGAAATAGCACTTTACGCAAGGTGTCATAAAATTAGTGTTTACTTTTAACGCATCGTGCATGCGAGGGGTGTGACATGCCACCCCCCTCCTTAATTGTCATGCAAGTTGGTGTCGTGGAAGGCACCTCCCCCCCCCCCCCCGAGATCCCTTTTGCCTCGATCGTCCACCCCCATTAGGTTATATTCATCCTCCTCAAGGATAATATTCATTTGGTTGGACTAACTAAATTGGGTATGCGTTGGCAAATTGGAAGTAAAATTCAAGTCTCTTTCTTGGCATCTGCAGTTTGCTAGAAGATCCACTGCCTTGTTCCCAATTCGGTGAGAATGCAATATGATTACATAAGGGAATGTGGATAACAATCTCTAGATATGAGAAACTAGAAGCTCCAAGTGCGAACTTTTAACCACTTCTACGACAAGAGAGACAAAGATCAATTTTTGGGTTGTGTATATGACCATTTGGGAATCTCGATCCATCTAGATGTTAGAATAGCCTTCTTCACTTGCTATGTACAAACCTAGTTCAAGGGTAGTAAATTTTGTCACATTGTTATTGGTGATTCTATAGTTACCAACATATATCCTCAAATTATTTATAAGCCAACCCCTATATATTCCTTCATACCGAGTCGACCCTAGGTTACCCTTGGGAGCCCTGTCAAAATTAAGCTTAACAAATGTAGGGGGTGAAATAGTGAAATGAGAAGGAAATGTGCTTGGAGTAGATTAATGATTTGACTTAGCTAGAGCTACCATATATTGATTTATTTCTATATAATTCAAAATACTCACCTCTTGTTGATTAACCTTCCAATGCTCAAGGAACCAGGATTCAGATAGAATTGTCTCCTTTATATTCCATTTGATGGTCTACGAGATGAAATCTTGGAAATTCATTTTTTTCTTGAGTGTCCTCTAGTTCCTCTCCTTCCAAATATTCAAAATCAAAGATCTAGCTACTAGGATTTAAGCTTTATCAATTACAAGGCTATTAAAGAGCGAAAGGCACTAGTTTTACATAGTTTCAATTAGATTATTTGGAGAGAAATCCAAGTGTCCAAATAAATGAAGGACCTGGTTCTAGATATATTCAAGGAAGGAACAAGTGTTTAAGAGGTTCTCTAGTGTTTCTTCATGTTCTTTGTAGAGGAGACATAATGATGGTTTGGGGAATCCTTTCTTCCAAATATGGTCCCAGGTTAGGAGTTTTATTCATCTAACTAGCCATAGAAAATGAGCTACCTTTAGCCACCATTTCTATATCCAAATCCTACACCAAAGAGGCTCCCTAATGATTTTTTAATGTCCTGCTATAATAGAACAAACTTCGTGTAATGTGAACATAGTTTTTTGTTTATGACCCCAGTGGAGCTTGTCCGTGTCCTGGGTGATTTGTATCTTTCATTCCTAAAGACTACGGGCCAAGATTGGCCATAAGAGGTAACTCCTCAAATGAATTCTGATTATTCATTAATATTACTCATGGTTATATATAGGAGGGATTAACTATTGGGCTTCACCTCCCGATGACTCTTCATTTTCCATTATTTATTATTTACATTGTTTACAAATGTTCACCCAATCCCAATTATTAGGTGTCAACATTCTGCCCCTTAATCTGAAGGGATGTTGGTGAGTCCAAGCATCATTCTGAATCTTTCGAACTTTTCTATTCCAAGCGCTCTGGTGAAGATGTCTGCAATCTGCTCATTTGTGGAACAATGGCGTATATGGATTGTCTTGGCCTCAACATGATATCGAATCAGATGGTATTTTGTATTGATGTTATTCGTTCGATCATGGAACTTTAGGTTGTTGACCAACTTTATTGCAGAGGTGTTGTCAATCATGAGTAGAGTTGAATGTACTTCTTTTACCTGCAAATCTTCCATAATTTTCCTGAGCCACATAATCTCTTTTGTGACCTCAGTAGCTACCACATATTCTGCCTCTGTTGTGGAATCTGTTGGAACTTATTGTTTACACGATCTCTAGAAGACAGCTCCTGATCCAAGACTCATAGCATAACCTGAAGTAGATACCCAATTTTCTTCGTCTCCATCGAAGTCTCAATCAGAGCATCCAATCAAGTTGAAGTTTCCCACCTGTGTATACTTAAGTCCAAAGTCTTGGGTTCCCTTCAAGTACGGTAGAACACTTTTTGCAGCAAACCAATGTCCCTCACAAGGATTTTGCATAAACTTGGAGAGGATTCCAATAGAAAATAAAATATCCGGTCTGGTAGTAGTCAAGTAGTTGAGACTTCCTATAAGTTGTCTATACCTTATTGCATCCTCAAACTATTTTCCTTCAATGGATGTGAGCTTTAAGTTTTGTTCCATTGGATTAGTCAAAGGATTGCACTCAGCCATGCCAAACCTGTTTAACAGATCTCCAATGTACTTCCTTTGAGAGAGGAATATATACTTCGGATGTTGAGTTACTTCAACACCAAGATAGTAGTGAACATAGCCCAAGTTAGTCATTTCAAAACCATTCATCAACTCCTTCTTTATGGATGCAATGTAGCTCTCATTCTTCCCTGTCATCAAAAGATCATCTACATATACCAGAAGATATACAATTGTTTTTCCAACTTTCTTAACAAACAAAGTTGCACCATCAAGATCATAATGTTTGAAGTTGAGTTTCAAAAGGTACTCAGATAAATTTTCATACAGGCTCACGATGCTTTATGTTATAGACATTTTTGGGCACTTCAACTGCAATCATAAATGTCCATAAACTGAGGGCTCCTAAGTCCCTAAAAGTGTTGCTTCACTGCCTAAAGGAACAAGGTCAGCTGATTACATCATCTCCCAGAAGTTCTCCACTGAAAACTGCTCATAAATGGTCAAAACTGGACCATAATGAAAGCTCAATGCAGAGGGTGCGATGTATATCACCTTCCCAATGTACAAGGTGTGATGCATACTGAAATGCTCCTCTGTAGGGTGTGATGGTTGGGAATGGACAAATGGCAGGGACAAAAATGCGAGGTGGAAGATCATGGAATCTTTCAGAAGCTTCCCCTCTGACACTTGCCTCTCTATTTTCGACTAAGAATGAGTAAGATATCATCATTCTCCAAGTGGAAGTAGGAATTATCAGAGAGAGGACACTAATCAAGATCCTAGAAGATGACTCGCCTCTCTGTAATCATCTATATATGGATCCCTCATCACAGAGATCCGGGGGCTGGAATTTTGTATCTTATAGAGAAGTGTTGTTGGTTTTCTGGTGTACAGTCAAGTGTTGGGTGATCTAAGCTTTACTTGAGGTGAAGAAGGGATTTCTAGCTGGAGGATGATGCTAGGTCAGAACATATGATTGTAATCCTCTTGCTACTTTCATCTTAATAAAACTATTCAAGTTTTCCTCCATATTCTTGTATGTTTACTTATATATGCATTTGTATGGTTAACACACATCTGGTCCTGTGTTATTTATGAATATAGATCTTTGTTTTTCGATAGTAGTATGTTGTTGTGATTCCACAGGTGCTCTTTGAAGCTGGGCAGATGAAGAAGAAGCAACAAAGCTCTATCAGGAAGGAGAGGAAATCAAGCACAAGACTAAGGTTGGTCTCCTTGGTTCTCCTCTTATCTATTTTCATAAAGGAAAGCAAAAATAGACTTTACTTGTTTGTTTCTAAGATAACTACTAGTCTTAGTGGGAATAGCAACATCTGAGTGGACACTATTCTCGGTAACAAAATGGCGACTCCACTGGGGATCGAAACCAGAATCTCTGGTTTAACCGGATCAAAGTCCCCTAGGTTGGTTGGAGCAAGCACTCTAGCATCCTCAGAGACTCCGTTACTCTGAACATTTCTGGTATCCCTGCCTCAACAGAAGAAATTCCGCAACAACAAAAGGACATTACAACTGATCCTAGTGTGATGGTTAACACTTCTATTCCTGAACTGGCTCCATCTATAGCTGATTTGGAAGGTGTTATTCCCCAACCGTCTGTTGCTACAAACTTATATCTTCTTTGGCACCAGATATTTTTTACGGACCTGACGGTCTACCTCTTCCTCCTGGATTGATTTCCATAGAATAGATTGTGGAAGATCCTCCATCTAGCACTCCAATGCAACTTGGAGTTGGGATTGCCCTGTATCCTTCTTCATCAGAAGATATTCACCCACCATCAGAAGTTCCTGAAGAATCACTAAGGAATCTTTTGGATAGGCTTAATATGTCTAAACAACCGTCGACATCAAGGACTGTGTTACCCAACACAACAACAATAGAAGTTCCTTCTACTACTCGTACAATGTTCGCCGGCGTACCATCTGTCCCAACCAGCTTTCAATCGCTGGATGGAGTCCATCGAGGGGCTATTTCGACAGTATGGACTATTCTCGTTAGTTCGTTTGGAATTATATCTAGAATCTCTTACATTGAGTCTCAACAAATTGATCCTTCACAAGGTCAATTTGGGCAAACCGGTCCCCAAAGGCAAATCATTCCTTTGAGTACTGGATTACCATCGTATGGAGGGCCATATACCCTTTCATTGCCTTCCTCGAAAGGACAACCATGCTTGAGTTCACAACAAAATTTGGGTTATGCTGGAATCATGACTAGCGGTTGGTGCCAATCCTGTCTCAACAACCAAGAGTTGTATGCTCAATACAACAAAGTTTACC
>APFE031602868.1:44046-61958 GCA_000404065.3 Pinus taeda
CCAAGCAACCTAGTCGTTTCCTTCGACTGGAATCTACTAGGCAGACCCCGTTTACCAGCCAGTGTACCATTCAGAATCATTGTACAAGCTTACAGAATGGTCATGATTGGTACCATCATTGATGAAGGGACTTATGTGAGTATCCTTTCCTCAACTTCTTGGAAATCACTTGGTTCGCCATCCCTTTTGTCTGAAATGAGAAATCTAACAGGCTTCGACAAGGGAACCAGTCGACCTTTAGGGATCCTTCCAAATCTTCCCATTACTTTGAGAAGGAAAACTGTTCACATGAACGTTATGGTAGTTCAAGGACCTTTATATTATAATCTACTCCTTGGACACGACTATATTTATTGCATGGGAACCATCATCTCCTCACTCTTTAGAGTAATGTGTTCCGCACGAAGACAGAATGGTCAAGCTCATAGACAAAATGCCATTCCCTGGTTCACACATCGCAAATAGTCAAATGCCATCCCTAAATGGTTTTTTCACGCAAGAAATGTCTCATCGGTTTCCAGTCCATCCACCTGATGAGCGCGAGTGATTCAGGAATATGTGACTGAAACCTAGGGGGCATGCACCCTGGTCTATTTTGGCAGGAAAACCTTGGGTATAGAGTGGATTTCCACGAGGGATATATGACTAGTCTGACGAACCCGTCCTTGAAGGAAAATGGGATCAGGTTGGAATAAGATACCTTCGTTAAAGTTATGTGAGTGGAATGCGTCTGCGCCATTCACCTTTGTCTATTTTTTCGAGGAAGCATTTTGTCTGCTACACGGATAGAACTTTCTTGGTAACCTGGAAATTTTTCGCTATACTTGGGGTCATGCAAACCTTTCTGCATGCAAGTGAAGAGCGGCTATTTATTTTTTTAAATTTTTAGGACCTCTAACCCTTTAAACCCGTAAGGTTAGTCGTTTCCTAACTTGCATAAAGAAAGGATCAGTGGAAAAGCTTGAGAGATGTAAGAAAACAGCATCTCGAATGAGACATTCTTATCATACAACTGGCGAGCAATGTTGTTGCAGAGTTCAACCTCGTTAAAAAATAAACCCTCCATGAGTAGTTTTATTGCATAGTTCAAGCTCGTTAAAAAATAAACATAAGTCATGAGCAAATGTTTCCCCCAGCGTTTAAGCTCATTAAAAAATGAACCGGTAAATAACCATTGTGAATGCCTTATCGCCAGCTTTTGAGCCTTGGACATGTTCTCGCCATCACCTCCACTTCGTTTTTAGCCGATCATTCACCCCCATATGATTGTTTACCCCATCGAGGAACATCTGTGAAGAGTGATTCTGTTAGCCATCCTTGTGACACTGCCATGATTGGAAAATTCCAAATCTTACCTGGAATCAACTGGTACCCGAAACCATCACTCGTTCCTCGAAAATGAGTCTTCTTTAAGCTCTTTTCACCTGACTCGTAAAATATGAAAATATTGCTGAGCGATTGGCCTCTCCGGCTCGTTAAAGGCATCGGAAGTGTTATCCCTCCTCTAGATTTTAATCTTTTTGGACCTGAGGGATTATTACACAAAAAGATCGAGCTCTTGTCTTGTTCGACTCGTTAAAACTATCAAAAATTCATCCCTTTTGTATTACTTTACGCTTTTTCGGACTTAAGGGATTATATAACGAAAAAGAATCTTTGGAGTCTCCTTTTTATTTCTTTCAAACTCTCTAAAATTGAAAGAGACCGAGTTATCTTTGTCATTAAACTCATTAAAACCTAATAGCAACAGTTTCACTGTCGCTAGGCTCGCTAAAATATAGCGACAGGTTCGCCTGAAGGGCAGATTATAGAACAAGCATATGTTATCCTCCTTAAGCTTGACAAAAATAAAGAGGTACTGGTCAGCAATGAATGGGGAAAATTGGGAAGAAAACTTGAAGAAACATTATTGGTAGCAAGTCGCTCTTGAACATGACACTTTCCTTCTGCATCCATGACGGGTTGGGTTGTTCCGTTCACTGGTCATCACCATTGGTCCGTCACACCATCCATCTTTGGGGTTAACGCTACCAATCCATCGTCAGTGTCACCAATATGTTAAATAGAAGTCATTCAGACAATTCACCTGTGTCTCACCCACTGCAATACATTCATGCTTCATTCCTTCATGACCGCCACCCTGAACCTTGTATCATCAGTTTATTTTCACCTCCAAAATCATTTCCTTCGTTCTGTGTCGTTGATGTGGGATTCATTAAGGCCCTCCTGCGACGAGTCGCTTCTTGTCAACTTCAGCTCATTATCTAAGAAGTTGACTTAGGAACAACCCTTTCAGTACTTTGAAGCTCGCATGCATCAATGGCAAGTTTCTCACTTTCGGCGACAGGTTTACATCAATGACCTTCGACCGAGAGATTTTACGTGGTGTTCGACGCCAAGTCCCTCTTCACACCACGTGAATTGTACTGTAGTACCATGAGGGTCATTGTCATTATTGGTGATTCCTCTCGCGCCTCTTAACAGCTTACATCATTGGCTGGTAATCAGACGATGTCTTCCCATGTTCGACTCCAGAACATTTTTCACATGGATCAACTTGTACTCCGAGTGAAGATTGAACGATTTTTGAAGACCCTAGATCTAGTTTCATCCATCTGGGCTGCGATATATTCAGTAATATAAAAACATCAAGTGTACATCATTTCCGAACAGATGATCATCCAAATCAAAGGATGATGTGTCCATATCATCAGTCTGTCACACAGACAATTGTCTATCCTATGTACATGAAAATGAATTTATAAAGCTGAGCATGGGAATGCCCGCCTCAATCAGAAAATGTTGTCAAAATAATGTATTGTATTGTATCTTATTACAGATCTCCTCCCAGCTCGGAAAAACTTCAGATCCTCATAGTAAAGCATTTCACCCGACATAAGAAAGATTAACGACCTCATGCTTTAGGGGGCAACTGTTATAGACATTTTTGGGCACTTCAACCCCAATCATAAATGTCCATAAACTAAGGGCTCCTAAGTCCCTAAAAGTGTTGCTTCACTGCCTCAAGGAATAAGGTCAACTGATTACATCATCTACCAGAAGTTCTCCACTGAAAACTGCTCATAAATGGTCAAAACTGGACCATACTGAAAGCTCAATGCAGAGGGTGCGATGCATATCACCTTCCCAATGTACAAGGTGCAATGCATACTGATTTGCTCCTCTGTAGGGTGCGATGGTCGGGAATGGACAAATGGCAGGGACAAAAATGCGAGGTGGAAGATCATGGAATCTTCCAGAAGCTTCCCTCTGACACTTGCCTCTCTATTTTCGACCAGGGATGAGTAAGAGATCATCATTCTCCAAGTGGAAGCAGGAACTATCAGAGAGAGGACACTAATCAAGATCCTAGAAGATGACTTACCTCTCTGTAATCATCTATATATGGATCCTCATCACAGAGATCCAGAGGCTGGAATTTTGTATCTTATAGAGAAGTGTTGTTGGTTTTCTGGTGTATGTACATTCATAGTGTTGGGTGATCTAAGATTTTCTTGAGGTGAAGAAGGGCTTCTTAGCTGGAGGATGACGCTGGGTCAAAGCACATGGTTGTAATCCTCTTGCTTCTTTTCATCTTAATAAAGCTATTCTTGTTTCTTTCCATATTCTTGTGTACTTGTTTATATATGCATGTATACGGTTAATACACATCTGATCCTGTATTATTTATGAATTTAGATCCTTGTTTCTTGGATAGTAGTATGTTGTTGTGATTCCACAGGTTCTTTTGAAGTTGGGTAGACAAAGAAGAAGCGGCGAAGCTCTATCAAGAAGGAGAGGAAATCAAACGCAAGACTCAGGTTGGTCTTCTTGGTCCTCCTCTCGTCTACTTTCATAAAAGGAAACAACAGTAGACTTTGATTATTTGTTTCTAAGATAGCCACCCATCTTAGTGGGAATAGCAGCATCCGAGTGGACACTATTCCCAGATAACAAGATGTGGTCCTTCAATGCTTTCAAGATAATCTCTTTTTTGCAATACTCTTCCTGAGCTATGGTGAAGATCATTGAGCTCAAGAGGAGTCATTTGGACATGTTGTGCCTCAGATTTGCAATTGGGTTGAGCTATTCTAATGTGCGGGTTTGGAAATGGCGGTACGGGTAGTTGAGTGGGGGTGTATATTTGAGATGGATGTGGATGGGTTTGTGGTTGGGCAGGTGGTGGAGGCAAATGAGTGGGAGGAGAGTTGTACTGGGGCCTCCACCCCTGATGAGGTGCATTCCACTGAGACTGTGGCTGAGCATAAGAGTGAAATGAATGAGCAACTGGAGGAGCATGGTATTGAGGAGGATGCGACCAAGGAGGGGGTGTGGACCAGGAAAGATAAGTAGGGAGACCCCAAGAAGGCATGGAAGTGGCTTGATAGGGGTCATAATAGGTCTGGGATGTCCCTTGCATTCCCTGCTGGTAAGGTATGGGTCCATGTGACCTCCTTTGGTCCATGAAATAGAGTGATTCAATGGCTCCTTTGTCTCTCTGATATGCAGATTTAAGTCTAGGCAAGGAAGGGCACTGATTCGTAGGATGGTATTCTTCACAGATGAAACACACTTCTATGGAGTGCATTGGACATTCGTTCCTAGGATGCTTTCTAGTGCACCTAGGACAAAAGATGTCCAAAGCCCTCTTGGCTTTCTCTTACTTCCTTTGGATTCGCAAGGTATCCAGTTGCATGGTAAGAAACTGCCTCACCTCTCTCTTGAAATCTTCCATCTGATTTGCAAATTCATTTTTAGACAAGGTACTACTCCCAACATTTCTGTTTATAGCCATTTGCTGCAGAGGAATGTTTTCTTCTTCTTCTCCCCTAGAGGTTCTTCAAATATGTCTTGTTGTCCACCTAAGGGTTCTTTAATCACAGCCATCGAAGAAGAGAAGGTTGGTTGTGTGAAGCAGTGGGGGTGTTGTGCAATCATTTTTCTGACTTATCTCTACTGCTACAAGGCATGAAAGGAAATCTCTTTTGGTTGATTTTTGCTTTTTTTTTCTGCTTGTACCTGCAAAACTGAAATAGATTGAACTGCAACTAACTAAAATCTATCTTGCTGAAATGAAAATGAGGAATTGAAATGGAAGCAAGAAAGGACTAATCTATTTTACTGAAATGAAATTGCAGGAATGAAATGCTAAGCTATGCTTGCAGAATTGAAATTGTGAAATTGAAATGCTAATCTACGCTTGCATAAATGAAATTGCCGAATTGAAATGCTAATATATGAAAGCAGGAAATGTCTACTCTACTTTTTCAGAAATGAAATAAACTACTTAGCAGAAGGTTGTAGTAGAAAATAGAAGAATAGTAGCAATCACCAATACTTTGACGCTTCCCCGGCAATGGCACCAAAAAGAGTGGTGGGCTCCAGTATTGTAGCTGTTGGATACCTATACCAATAGGTTTCATCTTTCATGATTGGAAAATTCAAGTGCCAAATATGCTCTGCTTTGCTGCTACAAAGATCCCATATTTTCCAGGAAAGACAAGGTGTGTTCATGACTCCTTGCCTATTAAAGTTTTGATGGATGATCCAACAGTCTAATCTGGATCATGCCATGTTTTCAATTTTTGTTGTAGAATAGAGAAAGAAATCTGTCCAAATTGTTTAATCTTGGCAGATCAGTAGTTAGGCAGAGAAACTAAGGTTCCCAACTGCTTAATCTGGGGCCTTGGAAGAAATAAGGGTAGTGCTAGATAGGAAATGAAAGGAAAAATCCAATGGAAAAAAAAGGCACATAAAGGGTTTGCAAGTCCAAGTGCACCCTCCAAGAAGAAACAAAAAATGCTAGGCAAATTAGTTGGGTAGGCAGTTGGGGTTGCAGAAGTGGTGTTCCTTCTAAGCTGAATTTTGCTAACCAAGTACAAGGAAAACAACACAGTGGAGCATGTCTAACTTCCCTTTTTCCCTTTGATTACCACTCATTACTAACAATCCCTTCACAAGATGTGTTCATAAGAGAGATTCAAGGTTATGATTGGTCCTTATTGCCTTCAAAAGCCCCATTTCTTGTGCAAAAATCTTTTCATTTTGATCTACTCTTTAAACTAAGTTGTTTCCAAGAAAATTTAGTAGTATTACTCCCCATTCACCTTTCTTCCCCCATATTAACCTCTAACTCTATTATCTAGCGCCCTATGCTTCAATTTCCCTACTATTATAACACCATGGTGTATAAACCCTAAACAATGTATAAATATCTCCTCCTTGGCATTATAGCCATATGTTTCACTACTAGGTGGGGCATTGGACTAACACCTGGTTAAGTTCAAGAACCCAAGCCTAACCCCTTTTTTCCATCAGAGCCTATCTTCATAGCCAACTCTCCATTTTGTCTAAAAACCCTTGAAAAAAACCCTTTTTGCACCCTTATACCCTCTAAAAGGCAAAAATATCATGAAACCCACTTTCTCCGCCTTATCCTAAGGTCGGGAGCCATCATGCGCCTTCTCATGAAATTTCATATCAAACCCGCCCATCCTAAAGTTTTTGCCTTTCATTCGTTTTATGCGAAAATTTCATAAAAACCTTCATTTTTGCCTTCTCCTAAAGTCGTCGGGTATATTTGATTTTACAAAAGAAACATTCAAAAACTATGGAAATTGATTAAAAACCCGAAGGGTCCCACTGGGCGCAATTACCAACAAATATTATTATTTTAAGCCGCCCGTTCACCATACCTTCCGTGCAGCTTGCTGGCCCGATATCCGTCCGATCAAGCCTTTTCAGATCGACGGTCATCGTGGATTTCGGAGGGGCCCTGACGTCCGACATATATCGTCCGAAATCTGTCAGACGATGATGTCACGCGAATCCACACGTCGCCCCCATGTTCCGTCGGAGCCCCTTCTGACAGATTCCTTATCGTATAGGAGGGGGGCCGATATGATGCCATCTGTCCGCCTGTGTCACCCTCCCTTCTGTCGCTTATGTCAGCGCCACGACCGCGCGCCCTGTCCACCATTCGCCCACCTGGCCGCCACCTCACCGCCCCCGTGGACCGGTCTTAGGCCGCCACATCACCCGATGACGTCCTGCTGACGTCATCCATATCGGACCCACTTGCTGACGTCATTTAAAAAAGCGCGCCAATAAGCCAAAAAAGCCATATTTGCCAAATTTACGTGTTTTTTGCACTTTTTTATAAAAACACTTCTGCACTCTCTGCATGTGTGTTATGACGAAGAATTCGCCAACCGATTCGAGACCAACCGCAGAGCTTCAGAGTGCGTGCCCAACTGTTGTTCCGACCCAAGCAATCCATTAAACAGGTATTTGTCCGTCGAACCTCCCTGCAAACCTGGTTTTTTTCTTTGTAAATTCTAAAAACACCTGAACACAGAAGAAGCCTAAAAAGTCACCGTAAAACCACATATACCCAGCTCCCTCTTGAAGAATTGATGGTCGAATTTCACTAGCAGAGCTATTTCAGAGTGAATTTTCAGTAAAAACCCTTTTTCCATTCACGCAGTCGTGAAACGGAAATCCATAACCTACTGTCAATTATCAACAGAGGCCTACTAAATGCGGTAAATTGCTTCCTCAAAGAGCCAAACAGTATCCCAATTGCTGTAGACCTACCCTGCATTCTTCAAAATCTTCCTTTCTCAGGCAGCGCCTTTCTTATTTGTCAAGCAGCATTCAAAAAAACATGCAGACCTCAGAAGTGCCAGTAGCCCTGAATTTTTCTCCTCTAAATGCCCCCCAGAGAGAGCTAGAGTGGCAAGATTTGGCAGACCTAGACTACCAAATCTCTGAAGACTCCTTATCGAAATGCAAGTTCCACATTCATATGTTAAATGAACTTAAAACCAAGCATAAGGAGGGGACAGATATTCTAGGTATTTGGGAGTCCTCCCTCCCAATTTTCAAGCTCCCTCAGGTCAACCAGTTCCCTGACCTGATTCACTTATGTGCTGTCTGCTATGATCCCATGAGGAGGGCAGTGCTTGACCCTACAGGTGCAGTAGTATTCTACATGACCCCTGAGGCCATCAGGGAAATGTTGCAGTTCAAGACACAGAAAAAATTGGTCCCCTTGTCCTTAAGGGACCTGATCAACGAAGGAGCCAAGATATTAACAGATGCACAGATTTTGAAGCTAAATCAACTATTCATTACAAACTCTGACACAGTGCTGCACCCTCCCATTTTTGATGGCTACCTCAATCAACTGGGTGTAGACCTGGCATACATGATTAGCTCAGTTTTGGGATACAAATCACTAGAGTTTATTGATGAGACTGTATTAGTGATGATGACAATGTTTTCCCCTGGCAAGACTCCTATCTGCTATGATTATGCTACATACATTTCAGACAAGATGCATGAGCAATTTTTGAACTTGTCCAGGGAGAGAGTGTTCAGATACACCTCATACATTTACCACCTCATCCTGTACTACCAACATGAGAAGTTCTCCTTTGAGATCAAGAGAACTGATGCAGCAGGCAATCCAAGGTCAGTGGTCTACTGGACCTCAGTCTTTCACCTCCTCACATACTCTCCATACACATACTCTGAGTTCATAGACCTATTCATCCATCCAGCCATGTCTCTATTCTTGACCTCACCCCCTCCAAGACTGACTGATGAGATGCAGAGGATTCTGCAGCTATCCAGTGCATACAGCATAAGGGATTGGTACTTTTACCAACACTATACTGTGATTAGAATATATGGGTGCGAGTTGCGCCCATACAGATTGCCCAAGTATGTGCCTATGAGACTGTTTGCCTTAGAATATTTCAGGCAATTTGGCAATGTCGATATGGTGCACTTTGCAGGCAGGGGCAAAAAGGCACAACTTAAAGTAAGAAATCAACTGGGCCACTTTGTCTTAAACAAAAGGGAAGGCTGGAAAGATGATGACAGGAGACTAGAAGGCCTTGGCCTAAAACAAAGCTTTCTTTGGAAGCCCTATGACCCTAACATGTCCATATCCTTGAGAAGGCAGAAATACAAGCTCTCCAGCTATGAGCATGTGTGCATGCCCCACATTCAAAGACATGCCAACCAGCCAAAATGGAGAAGGAACACATTGGAAGAGCCTATCACTCAGGAAGAACTAGTTGAAAGAGCTAGAAGTCATTTATTGAAAATGGCTGACTTAGAATCTCCTTCTCAGGTACTTACTCTGCCAAAGCCTCAGGCAGGAGCAGCTGCTTCATCTTCTGCAACACATCAAGGGGCAGTGCAAACCACAGACCAAGAGCAAAGCAAGGGCAAGGAGATGATTATGGAAGAGCAGCAACCCCAACAGGAACAGCAGCAAAAAGACCAACAGGGTCAGGGGAAATAATCAGCAGAGGCCCAAATGGCCACCCAAGAACAGACAACACCAATGGCGCCTCCAAGGCAGGATTCTAGGGTTGATTCCTCCGTCCTCCAAACCCCTCAAAGGGAGGACATAAACAGAAAAAGAGAAAGGGATACTCCCCTGACTACATCGCCAGAGAAGAGACAAAGGTTAAATCCCTTCTCAGAAGAGGAAATGCCAAGCATGGAAGCATCAGCCAGCTCCTTGCAATAGGAGCAAGACAGGGCAACATTAGGAGAAGTGAGCTCCTCAGGACAGAGGAAGGGAGGAGAAACAAGCATCAAACAGTAGTTCAAAGATATCAAGAGGAGGAGTGAACCAACAAAGATTCAACTCTACAATCACCTGCTGAACATGGCTCCTACAAACCAACAAAGGCTCATGTCTGCCTTTGATACACAGGAGGGGAAAATGGTTATGAGCCACTTCACACCAACAGTGCAGCAACCACAATCAGCTGCAGACTATATCAGGACCAATTTGGAGGTCCTAGCAAAAGACATCCACCCAATGGATCAAATTGAGCTCCATAAACAGACGGGTGAGATGGTCTATGCCACATTGGCTGATAAGACCCTGGTTAACTACAGGCTACAAAATAGCCTGAACAATACTGCTGCACAGCTTGAGTTGGAAAGGGCTTCCTCTCAAGCTAAGGACAACAGAATCAAAGCCTTGAAGGAGATTATAATAGAGTTTGGGCATGATCCCAAAGATGTTAAGGCAGTACAAGAAGTCCTCAGGCTAAGGGATGCTGATATGGCAGCAATGAAAAAGAAATTGAAAATCCCACCAAATCTTCACCCACAAACAGAAGAGGTTTCCCAGCAGAGGCAAGAAAAGGATGCAGCTGCTCTACTAATGACATTATACAAGGAGCTCATCCAGACTCAAGAAAAGCTGCAGGAGTCAGAGGCCACATTAGAAGTAGCATTGCAACAGAAGGAGGCATGACAAACCTCACAGCCACCTCCAGAAGCAATAAGCCTTGAGGAAGCTCCTCAAGACATTGCCCCTCCCAGCCAACAAGCGCAGCAAGAAGCCCCAGACACCTCAGCACCGACTACCTCAGCACCAACAACAGAGCAAGCTGAAAGCCTGGACATGCAGAAGCTGAGGAAAGAAATTCAGGTCCTGGAGTCCCAGATGTCTGAGCTGAGCCAAGCCCAGGACAATCTGGCAAAGATAAATGAAAAATATGACAAGTCAAAACAAAATGTGGCTGAAAGAGAGAGGGAGGTAAAGTTCCTCAAGAAGAGGATTGCTGAGCTAGAAAAAGAGCTCACACTGGGTAAAGTTACATCAGAGCTTAAAAGAGTCATCTGGGGCAATATTGGCCAGTCTATAACAGACCAGTGGGAGTATATTGAGGCCATATATGATCAGATAGCACTCCTTGGAAGAGCACACAAAGAAATACAAAGGGCAAGGGCATCTCTAGGCAGTATGCCTGAGATTGCCACTAGGATGATAGATGTGCTAAACTACAGGACAAGCTCACAGCTGATAAAAATGGGGATTGGAAACAGGACAGAGACCATCTCCCTAATCAAAAGAGTCCTCACATTAAGAAACCTGATTCAGACCCTGGAAAGAAGAACCCAGGACATGCAAGCAGATATTAATAAATTTCAGAACAGGTTTATGGCTTTACAGAACAGGGGGCTTCCTAGCCCATTGGATCCTTCAGGAAAGTTACTCTCCCATGAAAAGTATGCTAAGAGAGTAAGCAATTTTGCAGCAACTCATATTTTAGAGGCAGCTAGTACATCAAAAGAAGCAGGCCCAGTAACAGGGCAGATCCTTTTTGATAGAGTAGATAATCTATTTTTTATTAGGAATGAAATTACACATTTGTTAGATGAGCCCCCTCATTTTTATAAATATACAGAAGCTGATGAGACCACGGGGTCAATTTTGAAACATCAGTTACCTTCATCAGAGGTATGGGAAGAATTGATACGATTACTGTTAAACCAAAGTCAGTAATTGTGATTTTGCCTTTGAAAATATTTTGAACTTCATACACAGCAGGACAAAGACACATCAGCAGGTATGTGGACAAAGTCTAAGCCAACTCAGCACAGGTACTCGGCCACAACAGCAGCATTAGCAGTCACAGGTGACAGGGCCGAGAAGACACAGGAAATTACAGCTTCACGAACACGTTATTCAGCAGTTATGTCAAAGCGCTCAACCGACTCCAACCGACTCCGTAAGCCCCAAAAGTCAAGATTGTTCTGACAGGAGTTAAGAGCTTTTATAACTCATTAAAGATTGTAGTAACTTCTCATCTGCAAGCCCTGTACGAGTGTAAGAAGATATTTTCCTCTCAGATGACTCAATGCCTGAGATATTTTGTAATAGACTTCTATATATTCCCCCTCGCATTTGTTAGCAGGGGTTGGACTCCAGATGTAAGAAATCTCTTGATAGCTATTCTGTTCCTTTTCTATTGTAAATCTTCAGAGAAACTAATACAAAGGATGATGGGATTTCCAAAGCTTTGTGTCTCTTGATGTCTTGCTGGTGTATGGCTGAATGTTGCAGGATTCCTATGTTTTTCATGGTTCAATAAGTTTTCCTGTTACTCTCTGTTATATAATTTTTCTTGTTACTCTCCGTTATATGTTTGATGTTCATATATCATTCACGTTTTCCATATTTCAAATATCTAATAGCAAGGAAAAAGAATAGTCTCAGGATTTAATCACTGATTACCCTGAACTCAATCTAAGCTATTATAAATGTTTTCTTCAGTTATGGTAGTGAAAGTGTAATTCTTGATTGCTACCTTTCACACTATATCAGCACAATGATCTATTGTCTCAGGAATTCAGGTATTGCTCCTAAGTAATAGGTCCTTTTCTCCTTTTCTAACACCCAGCTTAGTAAAGAATTCTTAACTGCTCTTCACTAGTTGATTCACACTTCACCCTCACAATTTACAGTTTGTTTTATGAAATATATAAAGGCCCTGTAATTCCAGCTGCACTAAACTAGGATCTCAAGGAAACAATAGCTACAGACCCCATTGCCCAATGGATTAATTCATCTGCAGAGAGCATTTCAAAATTATCAGAAAACATCCTCCCAACCAAACAAAAACAAACAAACCTTTACTTCATAACTAGCCTAAAACCTCTATAAAAACAGTGACAAACCTTACAGAGAGAGCCCTCTCTGATTACAACTGGGCTAGAAGCTGTAGTCCAAAGACTGGTTAGTGGTTACCCCGGCCGTATTCCCTTGGGATTCATAGGGAACAACCTGGGTTTTAACATAAATGGCGACTCCACTGGGGAACTCTTCAGGATTGAGAAATTACTGTATCTCTGCTGAAACCACACTTGAAATCTGAATATCAGTCAAGAAGCCTTCAAAGCTGTCCCTGTACCAACACCTACAGTCTCAAGGAAGAGCTGATTCAAATATCCATTACACTTATTTGGAGACACAAAGAGACTTTCAAACTCCTGTCCAGTCCTTGCTATACAACTCTTTCTAAAACTTAAAAGGACTAGCTCAGAAGCTGGCTCCTAAGAAGAACCTTCGGTACACTAGGGCTAATCCTAACCCAA
Organism: Pinus taeda; assembly: GCA_000404065.3. Classification (NCBI taxonomy): domain Eukaryota; kingdom Viridiplantae; phylum Streptophyta; class Pinopsida; order Pinales; family Pinaceae; genus Pinus; species Pinus taeda. The sequence continues at coordinate 56,962 of APFE031602868.1, forward strand.
ACCCTCCTACTGTCTTTGAAAATCCTAATTCAATCCCCAAACTAATTAAGAAGCAGCAAAAACAAGATAACCTTGCTGACCTTAGTCCAGAGATAGTTCACCCTAACCCCATCTCCACTCCAATCAAAGTACTTTTCCATTCCACCCCTAATTCCCCTAGTTCTCCATCCACATCTCAAAGCCCTCCACCGATATATTCTTCCCCCACACATATTCCCTTGACCAACACTCTAAATCCTTCCATACCTACTACCCCTGTGGTACCCACTGTTCCTTTTATTCCAGTTGTCCTTATCAATCCCCAAAACCTTGTGAAAATGGCTATGAGGTATGCACCTCTGCAACTACTTGCCAATCCTGTGGCTCTACCTCAGGATTACCAAGCCAAAATCTCATATTTTGACTCCACTGGCCCTTACACTGCTATTCAGCATGCTAAGAGAATGCAGGACCATTTTGAGAACTACGAGATAGATGATGATACTGTGAGGATGAGAATTTTTGTCCAAAGCCTAACAGGTGATGTCCGGACTTGGTTCAGATCACTTCTTGTAAATTCCATCACCACCCCTGATGAACTTTACCAATCCTTCACAAACAGATGGGAGAAAAAGAAGGATCCCCTACATATACTTGGTGAATATGAAATGATTAAGAGAGGTCCCCAAGAAACAGTTCTGGAGTATTGTGCCAGGTTTAATAATGTATACAATGCAATACCCCAAAATTTAAGACCTCCTCCTGATTCGGCCTTATACAAATTTCCTGACAGATTCGATCCCGAAATGGCATATCAGCTAAAGGAAAGGGCCCCTGAAACCCTTGAAGATGCACAAAAGTTTGCTGTCTCAGTAGAGGCAAACCTGATTGCTAAGAGGAACAGGGCTAGATTAGAAAAGAGAGTTGCCTTTAAAGAGGAACCCTTAGCCTTTGACTAGAAATTAGATGCAATAATTTCTGGTATGAAGAGGTTGGGTGACAGGGTAGAATCTGTGGAGAGAAAGTCTTCATGGGAAGCACCACCAAACAATTCCAATGGGAATCCAAACTTTAGGAGGAATCAAAACCCTAATGTGGGTAAGGCTAATAATGATCCAGAAATAAGACCTCGATTTCAAGAAAACTATGCCGAAACATCCACATCAGAGGAGCAAGTGGATGATACCCATATCCACCTAATGGGTCTTGATAATGAGCACCAAGTCTTCCTAAGTCAGGAAGATCATGAAGAAGAAGACAGTAAACAGTTCCAAACAAAGTCAGGTGAATCATTTGATTTCAAACAAGGCTATGACACCGCTGTCTATGAAGTCCATAAACAATACAAACTAAGAAGCAGGACTATAAACATAACACAGCCTGAGAAAACCCAGGATAGACTGCAGCCCAAGAGTGCCATAGTAACAGAACCAATGAATGCAACTGATTCACTCACAAAGGAAGTAACTATTGAAGAAGTTACTGAACAAATACAAAATCCACCAGCAACATCATCTGTACATTCCAATCCAAGCAAAAGGCCTCAAGAGATGATTGAAAAACATAAGCCCCAAGATCAAGAAGAAACCTTACCAAATAAAGAAAGAGGGCTCACCCATAGCACTAAGGTCCAAACTGAGAAACCCTTTGACTTGGAAGCTGAAATTGGACAACTAAAAATAGCCATCCCTCTTGCAGAGCTAGCCAAGAATGACATCAATAAACAGCAGATTGAGAAGTCCCTCCAACTCACTCAAAACAAAGACAATGTCAATGTGTTGGATGACACCCCAGAACTACTGTTTGGTCTAGAGGTCGATGGAAAAACAATAGGCACAGGGATCCTACCCTTTTATGTCAGCTTGCATGTACATGACAAGATACTACACAATGCAATGTTTGACTCAGGTGCCTCTCATAACCTGATGCCAAAGTCAGTCATGGAGAGGCTGAATTTAGATATCACTAGGCCGTATAAGGATCTATTTTCATTTGATTCCAGCCAAGTTAAGTGTCTAATCCTAATAAAAGACTTATGTGTATCCCTGGTCCAATACCCCAACAAGACAATCTTGATGGATGTGGTTGTTGCTGACATCCCACCCAAGTATGGGATGTTATTATCAAGGTCATGGGGAGCTAAACTTCAAGGGTCCCTTCAACTGGACATGTCATATGCTACAATTACAGTCTTCGGTCAACCTAAGAGACTATACAGAGAATCACTCATGAAGTACATGGTCAGCACTGAGGAAAAGCCTCAAAACTTCCCCATATATGTTGTCCATTCTGACATAGACTCATATATTTTGATTAATGACAATACAGGCAACATAAACAATAAAGAAACTCAGATAATCATAACAGATAAGCAGATTAATGAAGGAAATCCTGGCATAGAAACATTGGTTGAGGTAAAAGAGGAGAATGTGCAAGAGGACAAATCATATGATGATAAGAACCAGACACTCAAAAAAGATCAGGACTTCAATAAACAAACAACTGCTTTAGAAACAAAATTGATCCCATCAAATGAAAAGACTGTTCTAAAACCCAAATCAGGGGAAGAAACTAAACTTCAACTCACAAATTTAGACCACAGAAATATTATTCAGCATCCCCTAGAACAAGAAACCTTATGGTTCCTAGAATTTGATGGGTCAGTTAATAAATTAGGGGCAGCTGGAGTATGGGTGCATAACAAACAAAACAGCCATGTAGAAGGCAGGGCCTATAGACTAAACTTCAAGTGCACCAACAACATGGCAGAATATGAGGCTCTCCTACTAGCCCTCAAGTTGGTACAATCCCTACAAGCCATAAGGGTATCAATCCTAGGGGATTCAGACCTAGTTATCCAACAGGTGAAAGGCAACTTTGTTACCAATGATAAAAGACTCAGGTCTTATAGGTCTGCTGCCACTGAACTACTAGAGTCCTTCACTGAGTTCCAGATTACCAAAATTCCTAGGGCTCAGAACCTTCATGCTCATAGTCTAGCTATGTTTACAAGTACCTGTAAGCTCCCTTTTGAGCCCCATCACTGTTTTACAGCTGAAGTAAAACACAGACCATTTGTCCCAAACAATATAAAGGACTGGCAGGTGTTTGACAATGACACACAAATCAACAATTTTCTGACTTTACAAGAAGAGTTTTCAGGTCTAAACATAGACACTGAGACAGCAAGTCAATCACAAATACTTAAGACAGAAAATAAACCACAAATACATGGCAAACACAAAAACCAAGCAATATCACCCAAAACAGCCAATCAAATGCTACATCCTACAATTTTCAACCAATACAACATACAAGAAATCCAATAGGTTAAATGTGCGGAGATAGCTGAATATGAAACTGAGGTGATACAACTAAAGGACAATTTTCTCCCAATAGGCTCAGCTCCTTTAGAAGACATTTTTGACTCCAACGACGTTCCCAATAAACCAAAGTTGTAGCCCCTAAATACTACTATAGAAGAGCATAACATTGGGACAATTGAACAACCCAAAATCATAAGACTGTCTGCTGCCTTACCTCCTGACCAAAAGCCCAAATACATTGACCTTTTTAAGGAGTTTCAAGATGTGTTTGCATGGAGTTATGAGGATCTAAAATCCTATGACACTTTTTTGATACAACACACTATCCCACTAAAGCCAAATCAGAAGCCCTTTAAACAAAAACTGAGGAGAATCAATCCTATGCTCCTCCCAGCAATGGAGCAAGAGGTGCAAAAAATGTTCAACGCAGGCATTATAGCACCAATCAGATTCTCTGATTGGATTTCAAACCTAGTCCCCACAAGGAAGAAAACTGATTGGATTTCAAACCTAGTCCCCACAAGGAAGAAAACTGGGGAAATTAGGCTCTGTGTTGATTTGAGAAACCTCAACCAAGTATCATTAAAAGACAACTACCCCTTGCCCAAGATGGATCACATCCTACAGAGAGTAGTTGGGGCCTCAAGGATTTCCTTGCTTGATGGGTTCTCAGGTTTTAACCAAATCCTGGTCCATCCTGATGATCAGGATAAAACAGCATTTACAACCCCATGGGGAACCTTTAAATATGTAAAAATTCCATTTGGTCTGAAAAATGCAGGGGCTACATTCCAAAGAGAAATGGATATTGCTTTTTCTAAAGAGATCCATGACTTCCTTGTCATTTATTTGGATGATCTCACACCTTTTTCAAAATCCTACCAAGACCACTTGAAACATCTGAAACAGATATTCACAACTTGTAGGAAATATGGAATTTCCTTGAACCCTAAAAAATCTTTGTTTGGTCTAGAGGAAGGGAAACTACTGGGTCACATTATTTCCAAAGATGGTATCATAATTGACCCAGATAGAATCCAGGCCATCCAGCAAATGCCCCATCCAAGGAATATAAAGGAATTACAAGCCTTTCTGGGGAAAATCAACTTTCTAAGAAGGTTTATCCCAAACCTGGCTGAGCTGAGCAGATTGCTTAATAACATGCTTAAAATGGATTCCAAAGTTAAATGGATAGTAGAGGCTAATCAAGCTTTTGAAGGCATCAAGTTTTCGCTTACCCAGACCCCTGTCCTAACCAACCCTCAGTTTGATAGAGAGTTCATCATATTCTCCTTTGCCTCTGAGCACACAATTGCTCCAGTTTTACTACAAAAGGATGACCAAGGGAATGAGAAACCCATTGCTTTCTTTAGTAAAGCTTTTAGAGATGCACCCCTCAAGTACCAGATCATGGAAAAACAAGCATATGCTTTGGTTAAAGCTATTAAGGACTTTAGGATTTACATCCTATACTCCCATATAATAGCCTATGTGCCAAGCCTGATTGTCAAAGATATACTCACTCAAGAAAACTTGGAGGGTAGAAGAGGAAAATGGATTGCAAACATTCTGGAATTTGATATAGAAATAAAACCTACAAAACTGATAAAAGGGCAGGGCTTGGCCAAACTAATGGCTGAAACGAATTTCCAAGCCCTAGACATCAACCAACTGGACAATGAACCGGAGCTG
>APFE031602868.1:61968-75543 GCA_000404065.3 Pinus taeda
TGGAATAAGGTAAGTTATTAGGTCATATTATTTTGAAGGATGGCATTAGGATTGACCCAGACAGAATACAAGCCATCTTGCAAATGCCTCACCCAAGAAACATCAAAGAATTACAAGCATTCCTGGGAAAGATCAACTTCCTCAGGAGATTCATCCCAAATTTGGCAGAACTAAGAAGATTACTAAATAACATGCTGAAAAAAGGATTCAAAGGTAAAATGGACAGTAGAAGCAAATCAATCTTTTGAGGCAATAAAGTTGGCCCTTACCCAAACTCCAGCCTTGACAAATCCTCAATTCGACAAAGAGTTTATCATCTTCTCTTTTGCCTCCCAGCATACTATTGTTGTTGTCCTAGTACAGAAAGATGACCAAGGAAATGAGAGACCTATTGCATTCTTTAGTAGAGCTCTCAGAGATGCGCCCCTAAAATATCAGATCATGGAAAAGCAAGCATATGCCTTGGTTAAAGCTATTAAGGACTTTAGGATTTACATCCTGTACTCCCATATAATAGCCTATGTGCCAAGCCCAATTGTCAAAGACATACTCACTCAAGAAAATTTGGAGGGTAGAAGAGGAAAATGGATTGCAAACATTCTGGAATTTGATATAGAAATAAAACCTACAAAACTAATAAAAGGATAGGGCTTGGCCAAACTAATGGCTGAAACAAATTTCCAAGCCCTAGACATCAACCAACTGGACAGTGAACCGGAGCTGGCGACTCCAAAGATCAATGTAGCCTTTGAACAATCCCCCTGGTATTCTGATATTTGTTATGTGTTACAAAACCTGTGTGCTCCCCCAGGGCTGTCCAGAACAAAATGTAGGTTCTTAAAAATGAAAGCTTTGAAATTCTGTGTCATGGAAGAAAATCTGTTTTGGAAAAACCATGAGGGCATCTTATTAAATTGTCTGACTGAAAATGAAGCTAACAAAATCATGGTAGAATTTCATGCAGGTGATTGTGGTGGGCATCTATATTGGAAGTCCACTGTGGATAAAATACTTAGAGCTGGATACTACTGGCCCACTATTTTCTCTGATGTCAATAAATTCACCACTGCATGTCACAAATGTCAAGTATTTGAAGGAAAGAGACAATTGCTGCCACTGCCTCTAAGGCCTATTGCGACAGAGAGACCATTTCAACAATGGGGCTTGGATTTCATTGGAAAAATCAATCCCTCATCTTCAGGCCAACATAGATGGATTCTAACAGCAACAGACTACTTCACAAAGTGGATTGAAGCAATTCCATGCAGACAAGCAAATGATTCCACTATCATCTAGTTTCTTGAGACCAATATCCTTGCTAGATTTGGATGCCCTGATAAAATAATAACAGACAATGCTGCTGCTTTCAGATCTAAAAAGATGGCCAGCTTCTGTCACAAATTCCACATTACTTTGGGCATTCCACTCTATTATCCTCAATGGAATGGCCTGGCAGAACATCAAACAAAAGCCTGGTAAACATGATAAAGAAGGTGTTGGAAGACGAACAAGAAAAATTGGCATAAAGAAACTTGTCAATGCCTTATGGGCAGATAGATTAAAAACCAAAAGATCAATTGGGGTCAGCCCCCATTGATTGTGTATGGATTAGAAGCCAAATTTCCCTCATCACAGGGATCCCTGTTTATGAAGCTCTCCAAGAAAGTCAAAAATTGAGCCAATGATATGCAAAGAAGAGGAATCAATGATTAATCTGCTTGCACAAACCAGGGAACCAAGTTTTATAACAGATCCAAAATACTACAAAAATCTCAAGAAAGCTTTTGATAGAAGGACCAAGGCTGAGGATTTTAACATGGGTGACAAGGTTCTCAAGTGGGATTCAAGGAGAGAAAACAAAGGAAAGCATGGAAAGTTTGATTCCCTTTGGAGAGGACCATTTCTCATCCAAGCAGTCCAGGAAATAACACCTACTTTCTTGAAAATCTTGATAAAACTGACTTGGATGAAGGTCCTGTCAATGGTAGGATGTTGAAGCACTACCTTGACTACCTTCCATAAGTACAGCATGCTTGCTCTTGTACATAATTTGCTGTATATATTAATTTGCTGTATATATTGTTATCTCTAAATATGTGAATAAATTCATTTCAAGAAACTTGCAGAAGCAAGAAAAGACTGGACTGCAGTAGGTATTATAAATAGGTCAGTCTACATTTTGAGAGATCAAGGGTGAAAAAGATCCAAGTTTTGAAAGCAGTAGCTAAAGGGCCAAGGCATACTGACCTGCTGTTCTTGGTCTTTCAAGAAGAAAAACCATCCCCATGTGGAGCCACTGTTGGATACCTATACCAATAGGTTTCATCTTTCATGATTGGCAAATTCAAGTGCCAAAAATGCTCTACTTTGCTGCTACAAGATCCATATTTCAAGCAAGACAAAGCTGTGGAAATGATTCTTGCCTATTAAAGTTTGATGGATGATCCAATAGTCTAATCTGGATCATGCATTTTTCAATTTTTTGTTGTAAATAGAGAAAGAAATATGTCAAACTTTTAATCTTGCAGATCAGTAGTTAAGCAGAGAATAAGGTTCCCAACTGCTTAATATGGGGCTTGGAAGAAATAAGGGTAGTGCTAGATAGGAAATGAAAGCAAAAAGCCAATGGAAAAGAAAAGGCACATAAAGGGTTTGCAAGTCCAAGTGCACCCTCCAAGAAGAAACAAAAAATGCTAGGCAAATTAGTTGGGTAGGCAGTTGGGGTTGCAGAAGTGGTGTTCCTTCTAAGCTGAAATTTGCTAACCAAGTACAAGGAAAACAACACAGTGGAGCATGTCTAACTTCCCTTTTTCCCTTTGATTACCACTCATTACTAACAATCCCTTCACAAGATGTGTTCATAAGAGAGATTCAAGGTTATGATTGGTCCTTATTGCCTTCAAAAGCCCCATTTCTTGTGCAAAAATCTTTTCATTTTGATCTACTCTTTAAACTAAGTTGTTTCCAAGAAAATTTAGTAGTATTACTCCCCATTCACCTTTCTTCCCCCATATTAACCTCTAACTCTATTATCTAGCGCCCTATGCTTCAATTTCCCTACTATTATAACACCATGGTGTATAAACCCTAAACAATGTATAAATATCTCCTCCTTGGCATTATAGCCATATGTTTCACTACTAGGGCATTGGATTAACACCTGGTTAAGCCTAAGAACCCGAGCCTAACCCCTTTTTTCCATCAGAGCCTATCTACATAGCCAACTCTCCATTTTGCCTAAAAACCCTTGAAAAAAACCCTTTTTTTTGCACCCTTATACCCTATAAAAGGCAAAAATATGATGAAACCCACTTTCTCCGCCTTATCCTAAGGTTGGGAGCCATTATGTGCCTTCTCATGAAATTTCATATTAAACCCGCCCATCCTAAAGTTTTTGTCTTTCATACGTTTTATGCGAAAATTTCATAAAAACCTTCATTTTTGCCTTCTCCTAAAGTTGTCGGGTATATTCGATTTTACAAAAGAAAACATTCAAAAAACTATTGAAATTGGTTAAAAACCCGAAGGGTCCCGCTAGGCGCAATTACCAATGAATATTATTATTTTAAGCTGCCTGTTGACCATATCTTCCGTGCAGCTTGCTGGCCCGATATCCGTCAGATCAAGCCTTTCCAGATCGACGGTCGTCGTGGATTTCGGAGGGGCCCCGACGTCCGACAGATATCGTCTGATATCTGTCAGACGATGATGTCACGCGGATCCATGCGTCGCCCCCACGTTCCGTCGGAGCCCCCTCTGACAAATTCCTTACCGTATAGGAGGGGGCCCGATATGATGCCATCTGTCTGCCTGTGTCACCATCCCTTCTGTCGCTTATGTCAGCACCACGACCGCACGCCTTGTCCACCATTCGTCCACCTGGCCGACACCTCACCGCCCCCGTGGACCAGTCTTAGGCCACCATGTCACCTGATGACATGCTGCTGACGTCATCCAACCCGGACGCACTTGCTGATGTCATGCTAACGTCATTTAAAAAAGCGCGCCAATAAGCCAAAAAGCCATATTTTGTCAAATTTACGTGTTTTTTGCACTTTTTTATAAAAACACTTCTGCACTCTCTGCATGCGCGTTACGATGAAGAATTCACCAACTGATTCGAGACCAACCACAGAGCTTCAGAGCGCGTACCCAACTGCTGTTCCGACCCAAGCAATCCTTTAAACAGGTATTTGTCCGTCGAACCTCCCTGCAAACCTGGTTTTTTCTCTGTAAATTCTAAAAACACCTGAACACAGAAGAAGCCTAAAAAGTCACCATAAAACCACGCATACCCAGCTCCCTCTTGAAGAATTGATGGTCAAATTTCACTAGCAGAGCTTTTTCAGACTGAATTTTCAGTAAAAACCCTTTTTTCCGTTCGCGCAGTCGTGAAACGGAATCCATAACCTGCTTTCAATTATCAAGAGAGGTCTACTAAACTCGATAAATTGCTTCCTCAAAGAGCCAAACAGTATCCCAATTGCTGTAGACGTACCCTGCTACCATGCATTCTTCAAAATCTTCCTTTCTCAGGCAGTGCCTTTCTTATTTGTCAAGCAGCATTCAAACAAACATGGAGACCTCAGAAGTGCCAGTAGCCTTGAATGTTGCTCCCCTAAATGCCCCCCAGAGAGAGCTGGAGTGGCAAGATTTGGCAGACCTAGACTACCAAATCTCTGAGGACTCCTTATCGAAATGCAAGTTCCACATTCATCTATTAAATGAGCTGAAAGCCAAGCATAAGGAGGGGACAGACATTCTAGGTATTTGGGAGTCCTCCCTCCCAATTTTCAAGCTCCCTCAGGTCAACCAGTTTCCTGACCTGATTCACCTATGTGCTGTCTGCTATGACCCCATGCAGAGGGTTGTGCGTGACCCTACAGGTGCAGTAGTATTCTACATGACCCCTGAGGCCATCAGGGAAATGCTGCAATTCAAGACACAGAAAAAATTGGTCCCCTTGTCCCTAAGGGACCTGATCAACCAAGGAGCCAAGATATTAACAGATGCACAGATTTTGAAGCTAAATCAACTATTCATTACAAACTCTGACACAGTGTTGCACCCTCCCATTTTTGATGGCTACCTCAATCAACTGGGTGTAGACCTGGCAAACATGATTAGCTCAGTTTTGGGGTACAGGTCACTAGAGTTTATTGATGAAACTGTACTAGTGATGATGACAATGTTTTCCCCCGGCAAGACCCCTATCTGTTATGATTATGCTACATACATTTCAGACAAGATGCATGAGCAATTTTTGAACTTTTCCAGAGAGAGGGTGTTCAGATACACCTCCTACATTTACCACCTCATCTTGTACTACCAACATGAGAAGTTCTCCTTTGAGATCAAGAGAACTGATGCAGCAGGCAATCCAAGGTCAGTGGTGTACTGGACCTCAGTCTTTCACCTCCTCACATACTCTCCATACACATACTCTGAGTTCATAGACCTCTTCATCCATCTAGCCATGTCTCTATTCTTAACCTCACCCCCTCCAAGACTAACTGATGAGATGCAGAGGATTCTGCAGTTATCCAGTGCATACAGCATAGGGGATTGGTACTTTTACCAACACTATACTGTGATCAGAATATATGGGTGTGAGTTGCACCCATACAGATTGCCAATGTGCCTATGAGACTGTTTGCCTTAGAATATTTCAGGCAATTTGGCAATGCCGATATGGTGCACTTTGCAGGCAGGGGCAAGAAGGCTCAGCTTAAAGTAAGAAATCAACTGGGCCACTTTGTCTTAAACAAAAGGGAAGGCTGTAAAGAGGCTGACAAGAAACTAGAAGGCCTTGGTCTAAAACAAAGCTTCCTTTGGAAGCCTTATGACCCTAACATGTCCATATCCTTGAGAAGGCAGAAATACAAGCTCTCCAGCTATGAGCATGTGAGCATGCCCCACATTCAAAGACATGCCAACCAACCAAAATGGAGAAGGAACACATTGGAAGAGCCAATCACTCAGGAAGAACTAGTTGAAAGAGCTAGAAGACATTTATTGAAAATGGCTGACTTAGAATCTCCTTCTCAGGTACTTACTCTGCCAAAGCCTCAAGCAAGAGCAGCTGCTTCATCTTCCGCAACACATCAAGGGGCAGTGCAAACCACAGACCAAGAGCAAAGCAAGGGCAAGGAGAAGGTTATGGAAGAGCAGCAACCCAAACAGGAGCAGCAGCAAAAAGACCAACAGGGTCAGGGGAAACAAACAGCAGAGGCCCAAATGGTCACCCAAGAACAGACAACACTAATGGCACCTCCAAGGCAGGATTCTAGGGTTGACTCCTTCGTTCTCCAAACCCCTCAAAGGGAGGACGTAAGCAGAAAAAGAGAAAGGGAGACTCCCCTGAATACATCGCCAGAGAAGAGACAAAGGTTAAATCCCTTCTCAGAAGAGGAAATGCCAAGCATGGAAGCCTCAGCAAGCTCCTTGCAACAGGAGCAAGACAGGGCAGCATTAGGAGAAGTGAGCTCCTCAGGACAGAGGAAGGGAGGAGAAGCAAGCATTAAACAACAGTTCAAAGATATCAAGAGAAGGAGTGAACCAATAAAGATTCAACTCTACAATCACCTGCTGAACATGGCTCCTACAAACCAACAAAGGCTCATGTCTTCCTTTGATACACAGGAGGGGAAAATTGTCATGAGCCACTTCACACCAACAGTGCAGCAACAACAATCAGCTGCAGACTATATCAAGACCAATTTGGAGGTCCTAGCAAAAGACATCTACCCAATGGATCAAATTGAGCTCCATAAACAGACGGGTGAGATGGTCTATGCCACATTGGCTGATAAGACCCTGGTTAACTACATGCTGCAAAATAGCCTGAACAATACTGCTGCACAACTTGAATTGGAAAGAGCTTCCTCTCAAGCTAAGGACAACAAAATCAAAGCCTTGGAGGAGATTATAATAAAGTTTGGGCATGATCCCAAAGATGTTAAGGCAGTACAAGAAGTCCTCAGGCTAAGGGATGCTGATATGGCAGCAATGAAAAAGAAATTGAAAATCCCACCAACTCTTCACCCACAAACAGAAGAGGTTGCCCAGCAGAGGCAAGAAAAGGATGCAGCTGCTCTACTAATGACATTATACAAAGAGCTCATCCAAACTCAAGAAAAGCCGCAGGAGTCAGAGGCCACATTAGAAGCAGCATTGCAGCAGAAGGAGGCAGGAAAAACCTCACAGCCACCTCCAGAAACAATAAACCTTGAGGAAACCCCTCAAGACACTGCCCCTCCCAGCCAACAAGCGCAGCAAGAAGCCCCAGACACCTCAGCACCAACTACCTCAGCACCAACAACAGAGCAGGCTGAAAGCCTGGACATGCAGAAGCTGAGGAAAGAAATTCAGGTCCTGGAGTCCCAGATGTCTGAGCTGAGCCAAGCCCAGGACAATCTGGCAAAAATAAATGAAAAATATGACAAGCCAAAACAAAATGTGGCCGAAAGAGAGAGGGAGGTAAAGGCCCTCAAGAAGAGGATTGCTGAGCTAGAAAAAGAGCTCACACTGGATAAAGTTACATCAGAGCTTAAAAGAGTCATCTGGGGCAATATTGGCCAGTCTATAACAGACCAGTGGGAGTATATTGAGACCATATATGAGCAAATAGCACTCATTAGAAGAGCACAAAAAGAAATACAAAGGGCAAGGGCATCTCTAGGCAGTATGCCTGAGATTGCCACTAGGATGATAAACGTGCTAAACTACAAGACAAGCTCCCAGCTGAAAAAAATGGGGATTGGAAACAGGACAGAGACCATCTCCCTAATCAAAAGAGTCCTGACATTAAGAAACTTGATTCAGACCCTGGAAAGAAGAACCCAGGACATGCAAGCAGATATTAATAAATTTCAGAACAGGTTTATGGCTTTACAGAACAGGGGGCTTCCTAGCCCATTGGATCCTTCAGGAAAGTTACTCTCCCATGAGAAGTATGCTAATAGAGTAAGCAATTTTGCAGCAACTCAGATTTTAGAGGCAGCTAGTGCATCAAAAGAAGCAGGCCCAGTAACAGGGCAGATCCTCTTTGATAGAGTAGATAATCTATTTTTTATTAGGAATGAAATTACACATTTGTTTGATGAGCCCCCTCATTTTTATAAATACACAGAGGCTGATGAGACCATGGGGTCAATTTTGAAACATCAGTTACCTTCATCAGAGGTATGGGAAGAATTGATACGATTACTGTTAAACCAAACACAATAATTGTGATTTTGCCTTTGAAAATATTTTGAACCTCATACACAGCAAGACAAAGACACATCAGCAGGTAGGCAGACAAAGGCTGAGCCAACTCAGCACAGGTACTCGGCCACAACAGCAGCATCAGCAGTCACAGATGACAGGACCGAGAAGACACAGGAAGTTACAGCTGCACAGACACGTCATTCAACAGTTATATCAAAGCGCTCAACCGACTCCGTGAGCACCAAAGGTCAAGATTGTTCTGACAGGAGTTAAGAGCCTTTATAATTCATTAAAGATTGCAATAACTTCTCATCTACAAGCCCTGAACGAGTAAAACAAGATATTTTCCCTCTCAGATGACTCAATGCCTGAGATATTTTGTAAAAGACTTCTATATATTCCCCCTCGCATTTGTTAGCAGGGTTGGACTACGGATGTAAGAAATCTCTTGATATCTATTCTATTCCTCTTCTATTGTAAATCTTCAGAGAACTAATACAAAGGATGATGGGATTTCCAAAGCTTTGTGTATCTTGATGTCTTGCTAGTGTATGGCTGAAGGTTGCAGGATTCCTGCATTTTTCACGGCTCAATAAGTTTTCTTGTTACTCTCTGTTATATGTTTGATTTTCATATATCATTCACGTTTTCCATATTTCAAATACCTAATAGCAAGGAAAAAGAATAGTCTCAGGATTTAATCACAGATTACCCTAAACTCAATCTAAGCTATTATAAATGTTTTCTTCAGTTATGGTAATGAAAGTGTAATTCTTGATTGCTACCTTTCACACTATATCAGCACAGTGATCTATTGTCTCAGGAATTCAGGTATTGCTCCTAAGTAATAGGTCCTTTTCTCACACCCAGCTCAGTAAATAATTCTTAACTGCTCTTCACTGGTTGATTCACACTACACCCTCACAATTTACAGTTTGTTTTATGAAATATGTAAAGGCCCTGTAATTCCAGCTGCACTAAACCAGGATCTCAAGGAAACAACAGCTACAGACCCCATTGCCCAATGGATTAATTCGTCTGCAGAGAGCATTTCAAAATTATCAGAAAACATCCTCCCAACCAAACAAAAACAAACAAACCTTTACTTCATAACTAGCCTAAAACCTCTATAAAAACAGTGATAAACCTTACAGAGAGAGCCGTCTCTGATTACAGCTGGGCTAGAAGCTGTAGTCCAAAGATTGGTTAGTGGTTACCTCGGCCGTATTCCCTTGGGAGTCATAGGGAACAACCTGGGTGTTAACATAAATGGCGACTCCGCTGGGGAACTCTTCAGGATTGAGAAATTACCGTATCTCTGCTGAAACCACACTTGAAATCTGAATATCAGTCAAGAAGCCTTCAAAGCTGTCCCTGTACCAGCATCTACAGTCTCAAGGAAGAGCTGATTCAAAATATCCATTACACTTATTTGCAGATACAAAGAGGCTTTCAAACTCCTGTCCAGTCCTTGCTATACAACTCTCTCTAAAACTTAAAAGGACTAGCTCAGAAGCTGGCTCCTAAGAAGAACCTTCGGTACACTAGGGCTAATCCAGACCCAAACCCTCCTAATGTCTTTGAAAATCCTAATTCAATCCCCAAACTAATTAAGAAGCAGCAAAAACAAGATAACCTTGCTGGCCTTAGTCCAGAGACAGTTCACCCTAACCCCATCCCCACTCCAATCAAAGTACTTTTCCGTTCCACCCCTAATTCCCCTAGTTCTCCATCCACATCTCAAAGCCCTCCACCGACATCTTCTTCCCCCACACATATTCCCTTGACCAACACTCCAAATCCTTCCATACCTACTACCCTTGTGGTACCCACTGTTCCTTTTATTCCAGTTGTCCTTATCAATCCCAAAAACCTTGTGAAAATGGCTATGAGATATGCACCTCTGCAACTACCTGCCAATCCTGTGGCTCTACCTCAGGATTACCAAGCCAAAATCTCATATTTTGACTCCACTGGCCCTTACACTTCTATTCAGCATGCTAAAAGAATGCAGGACCATTTTGAGAACTACGAGATAGATGATGATACTGTGAGGATGAGAATTTTTGTCCAAAGCCTAACAGGTGATGTCCGGACTTGGTTCAGATCACTTCCTGCAAATTCCATCACCACCCCTGATGAACTTTACCAATCCTTCACAAACAGATGGGAGAAAAAGAAGGATCCCCTAGATATACTTGGCGAATATGACATGATTAAGAGAGGTCCCCAAGAAACAGTTCTGGAGTATTGTGCCAGGTTTAATAATGTATACAATGCAATACCCCAAAATTTAAGACCTCCTCCTGATTTGGCCTTATACAAATTTCCTGACGGATTCGATCCCGAAATGGCATATCAGCTAAAGGAAAAGGCCCCTGAAACCCTTGAAGATGCACAGAAGTTTGCTGTCTCAGTAGAGGCAAACCTGATTGCTAAGAGGAACAGGGCTAGATTAGAAAAGAGAGTTGCCTTTAAAGAGGAACCCTCAGCCTTTGACCAGAAATTAGATGCAATAATTTCTGGTATGAAGAGGTTGGGTGACAGGGTAGAATCTGTGGAGAGAAAGTCTTCATGGGAAGCACCACCAAACAATTCCAACAGGAATCCAAACTTTAGGAGGAATCAAAACCCTAATGTGGGTAAGGCTAATAATGATCTAGAAATAAGACCTCCATTTCAAGAAAACTATGCCGAAACATCCACATCAGAGGAGCAAGTGGATGATACCCATATCCACCTAATGGGTCTTGATAATGAGCACCAAGTCTTCCTAAGTCAGGAAGATCATGAAGAAGAAGACAGTAAACAGTTCCAAACAAAATCAGGTGAATCATTTGATTTCAAACAAGGCTATGACACCGCTGTCTATGAAGTCCACAAACAGTACAAACTAAGGAGCAGGACGGTAAACATAACACAGCCTGAGAAAACCAAGGACAGACTGCAGCCCAAGAGTGCCATAGTAACAGAACCAATGAATACAACTGATTCACCCACAAAGGAAGTAACTATTGAAGAAGTTACTGAACAAATACAAAACCCACTAGTAACATCATTTGTACATTTCAATCCAAGCAAAAGGCCTCAAGAGGTGATTGAAAAACATAAGCCCCAAGATCAAGAAGAAACCTTACCAAATAAAGAAAGAGGGCTCACCCATAGCACTAAGGTCCAAACTGAGAAACCCTTTGACTTGGAAGTTGAAATTGGAAAACTAAAAATAGCCATCCCTCTTGCAGAGCTAGTCAAGAATGACATCTATAAACAACAGATTGAGAAGTCCCTCCAACTCACTCAAAACAAAGACAATGTCAATGTGTTTGATGACACCCCAGAACTACTGTTTGGTCCGGAGGTCGATGGAAAAACAACAGGCACAGGGATCCTACCTTTTTATGTCAGCTTGCATGTACATGACAAGATACTACACAATGCAATGTTTGACTCAGGTGCCTCTCATAACCTGATGCCAAAGTCAGTCATGGAGAGGCTGAATTTAGATATCACTAGGGCGTATAAGGATCTATTTTCATTTGATTCCACCCAAGTTAAGTGTCTAGTCCTAATAAAAGACTTATGTGTATCCCTGGTCCAATATCCCAACAAGACAATCTTGATGGATGTGGTTGTTGCTGACATCCCACCCAAGTATGGGATGTTATTATCAAGGTCATGGGGAGCTAAACTTCAAGGGTCCCTTCAACTGGACATGTCATATGCTACAATTACAGTCTTCGGTCAACCCAAGAGACTATACAGAGAATCGCTCATGAAGTACATGGTCAGCACTGAGGAAAAGCTTCAAAACTTCCCCATATATGCTGTCCATTCTGACATAGACTCATATATTTTGTTTAATGACAATACAGGCAACATAAGCAATGAAGAAACTCAGATAATCAAAATAGATAAGCAGATCAACGAAGGAATTCCTGACATAGAAACATTGGTTGAGGTAAAAGAGGAGAATGTGCAAGAGGACAAATCATATGATGATGAGAACCAGACACTCAAAAAAGATCAGGACTTAAATAAACAAACAACTACTCTAGAAACAAAATTGATCCCATCAAATGAAAAGACTGTTCTAAAACCCAAATCAGGGGAAGAAACTAAACTTCAACTCACAAATTTAGACCACAGAGATATTATTCAGCATCCCCTAGAACTAGAAACCTTATGGTTCCTAGAATTTGATGGGTCAGTTAATAAATTAGGGGCAGGAGCTGGAGTATGGGTGCATAACAAACAAAACATCCATGCAGAAGGCAGGGCCTATAGACTAAACTTCAAGTGCACCAACAACATAGCAGAATATGAGGCTCTCCTACTAGGCCTCAAGTTGGTACAATCCCTACAAGCCATAAGTGTATCAATCCTAGGGGATTCAGACCTAGTTATCCAACAGGTGAAAGGCAATTTTGTTACCAATGATAAAAGACTCAGGTCTTATAGTTCTGCTACCACTGAACTACTAGAGTCCTTCACTGAGTTCCAGATTACCAAAATTCCTAGGGCTCAGAACCTTCATGCTCATAGTCTAGCTACATTTGCAAGTACCTGAAAGCTTCCTTTTGAGCCCCATCACTGTTTCACAGCCGAAGTAAAACACAAACCATCGGTCCCAAACAATGTAAAGGACTGGTAGGTGTTTGACAATGACACACAAATCAACAATTTTCTGACTTTACAAGAAGAGTTTTCAGGTCTAAACATAGACACTGAGATAGCAAGTCAATCACAAATACTTAAGACAGAAAATCAACCACAAATACATGGCAAACACAAAAACCAAGCAATATCACCCAAAACAGCCAATCAAATGCTACATCCTACAATTTTCAACCAGTACAACATACAAGAAATCCAATAGGTTAAATGTGAGGAGATAGCTGAATATGAAACTGAGGTGATACAGCTAAAGGACAATCTTCTCCCAATAGGCTTAGCTCCTTTAGAAGACATTTTTGACTCCAACGACGTTCCCAATAAACCAAAGTTGCAGCCCCTAAACACTACTATAGAAGAGCATAACATTGGGACAATTGAACAACCCAAAATCATAAGACTGTCTGTTGCCTTACCTCCTGACCAAAAGCCCAAATACATTGACCTTTTTAAGGAGTTTCAAGATGTGTTTGCATGGAGTTATGAGGATCTAAAATCCTATGACACCTCTACGATACAACACACTATCCCACTAAAGCCAAATCAGAAGCCCTTTAAACAAAATCTGAGGAGAATCAATCCTATGCTCCTCCCAGCAATGGAGCAAGAGGTGCAAAAAATGTTCAAAGCAGGCATTATAGCACCAATCAGATTCTCTGATTGGATTTCAAACCTAGTCCCCACAAGGAAGAA
>APFE031602888.1:4551-33184 GCA_000404065.3 Pinus taeda
ATAGGAACATGTATAACAAGTTCTAGGCAAATTAGTAAAAGTAACGATTTATTGTATTGTTATTATTAATATAATAATGTTATAATAATAGTATTTTATTAAGGGATGGGTAACTACTCAACATAGATTTATTAGAAAAGTTGTCTACATAAATTTGCTTTTTAAATATCTGATGCTATATAATTTAAGCCTATAAGAAAGGAATGAAAAGGATTATAAGAAATCAAGGAAGATTTCCACAGAGGATCAAAGAACTATGTCTAAAGAAAGAAGGTTAAAGGATAACAAGGGGAGATCTCTAGAACAAGTTATTAAAATAGGGAGGGGAGGAGGGGGAGGAAACAACTAGGAGGTGAGGGCTTGGACCTAGCAACTACTAATCTTCCAACCATCATCTCTATTGAGATTGCTTGGCCTCCTTTCAATCTCAATAACTTCCCTAAATTTTCAGTGATGGAACTGTAAAACTCTAGCAATAACTTATGATAAATATTAAAATAACATTTTATCATAATAATATTATTTAATTAAACATATTGAATCGTTAAATCTAGTCGTTCTTGGTCAATCTTAGCCATTAATCAAGTTTGACCTAATATAGTCGTTTTTTCTATATAGTTGTTTTCGAGTCAATCTTAGCGGTTGGATGATCTGCTCTCCCTATTTAATATGCAACCATGATCTAGTTCTTGAACTTGTACTAACAATGAACCACACTAATTAGTTCTAAAAACGTCAACAAATATGCTATCATGTGATTTACGTGGAAAAACTTTTCTCAATGGTTAATCATAGTCAGCATGGGCATCATAGTTATAAGTAGTCAACAAGACAACCATGGTGAACCACAATTACCATAGGCATCACAGTATATCTATAGGTTACATGTAGTGAACCATTTTTTATGGTGATTGTTTACCATGGAGGCTTATAGTGGATGGCCATGATTAACAATAATGAAACCATGGTTAACTGTGAACAACCACCATTGCAATTGTAGCCATAGCCAAATCATGGAAACCTATAGAGAACCCATTTTTAAAATATGGTCAACTATTGTCAAATCATATTCAGACCATCCTTAGCTATAGCTAACCATATCACTTATGGTTGAACATACTCAAATCATAGTCAATATTAGACATAAAATTGTTAACCATTGTCATTCATAGTCAAATCATAGTCAACAATGTTTAAACATGGTAAACATGGACAACTATAGTCAATTGTGGCCAAGCATAGTAAAGAACAACTGACCATAATCCTTCACAGCCAAAACATAAGGTAAACATGGATAACCATAGTCAACCATAAGAAACCATAGTCAACAATGCTTGAATAAGTTAAACCATCTTCACCCATTCTTAATAGTAATATTAATAATATTTTGAATAATATAGTCAACCTTAATATTAATATTATTAATTGTCAACTTTATTCATACTAATAATATTGTCATCAAACAATTTGAAAACGTGATTATGAATGAGTGAGGTTGAATATGATTGTGCCACACAATAACATCATTTTAATTTGGTTGTATAGAAAAAATATGTGAAATTTTTATGATGATATATGTTAAAACAATGTGATGAAAAAAGTTAGCATCACATGTGACAAATGAACTAATGTCACAAGAAAACCAACCTCACATTGTGACAAACATGTGACGTTAGAATGGTACCAAACTTTATACAACACCGCGATGTGACAAAAGTTGTAACAATTTGACAAATATTGTGTCAATATGACAAACATTATTGCATTATTACATTACATTGCAATTTATCCAATGTCTCAATACGACATTACATAATTAGTCAACCACATTTAGAAATGTGGTTGACTATTTTTGACAATGTTTCATAGTCAACACTCTTCAACTTCAGCCAAAAATAATCACCTAATAATATTATGGAGTAATATTAATAGTCAAACATAGTCAACCACATTAGTCAAACATACTTAAACAAATTCAACATTTATAGTCGATATTTAAATACTTGAGCATGATTAAACTTGGCCAACCTTATATTTACCACATTTAACAAACGTCAACCTTTATAGGGCATATTTAAATATTTAACCATGATCAAACTTGGCCAACCCTATTACCAAATTTAATAAAAGTCAACCTTGTTCACTCATAATCATCCTCCATCAACATAACTTGACCAATGTCAAACATTTCCAACCTTAGTAAACTAAAGGTCATCCTTTGTTAGCCATAATTAAGATTTACAAATGTTTAATAATCACAATAATATTAATATTAGTATAGTATTAAGGATGAATATATTATTATTACTACTATTATATGATTAATCTAATATGAATAGTTCACAATGATCAAATGGTCTATCCTTAAAATTATTATTAATATGAATAAGTTGAATAATAATAATAAAGATAAATAATAAGATGATGATGATGGATGATATAGTGCTCCAACATACACATGTGTGCATCACAGAGAAGATGACGTACTCTGATGGTGTAACATTCTCAATGGGTATATACTCCTAAGTTAGATATGAGGTATCAATAGTGACACGAAACAAAGGCTATTGTATGGTGGTGGAAAAATCTCTTGGAACTTAAAACCACCCTTTAAAATGTGTCTCTTCATCTCGTGCCTACAAGAAAATAAACCTCCAACTTGGGGTATCCTGCAACAACGTAGTTTTAATGGCACCATATGGTGTGCTCTATGCAACAAAGATATCGAATCGGTTGCACACTTATTCACTCATTTTTTGTTTTCCAAAGTTGTACGTAATGTGGGAGGAAATCATCTTGGAGAGGCTTAGAGATGGCAAGGCATATCATTCTAAGATGTATGGAAAGAATGCTGCGAGAAGGTATCACCTAAAAGGTTTAGAAATCCTCTTGATTTAATTTTTTGGGTATTTGGAATGATAGGAATAGAGTTATCTTTCAAGATAAAATGTGTGTTCCTAAATGAATGGCAACCAAAGTGATTATTTATTTCGATATGATTCTAGATAAAGAAGTTTCTCATGCTCGACAACATATAGTCACTAAGGGAGTGGAAAGATCTTGGCCGTGTACATTCTTTGATGGAGCTTTGTCTATAAATGTTGTATGTGGTGGAGGGGTAGTTCTATACTTATAGGAGAACCATATATATAAATTCATAGTGGTCTAGAAAGGAGATTTAATAATTATGCAAAACTTCTCAACCTCAAACTTCTTCTTATTTTTACAATTGAGAATGAATGCATCTCTTTAGACCTTCAATGATTCTATGGTCATTATAAATTGGTTTAATGAGCTCTAGTGTTGCCACATTAACACACTTAGTCCTATTCTTGAGGAAGTACTATAGCGAAAACATGCTTTTGAGAATGTCTCTTGTTGCCACATTTATAGGGAGTAAATTCACGACACAAATGCACACTCTAAGGTAGGTATTGCATAGGTTCTGAGAATATAGAAAGTCTTTGAACTAGTAAATGGAGTTACTAGAGAATATTATCATATACCTTGATTAAAGTGATTCATATTAACATCCCATAGTCATGATTTCTGTCTAATAATAGTTTAGAACAACATGTCTTTTTTGCAGACATATTATTATGATATGTCTTTTTTTTAGAAGTTGAATTGACATATGTATAGTTTATGTATATATCATGGCTTATAACCTAATTATATATTAGTTTTTTTTAATATGGTCTTGTTTTGGCACTTCGAGATAGGTAGGTATATATGAGGTCACTGGTTAGTCTCTTGCTAGTTTTTGGTGTGCTACTAGCACATACAAAATGTAATTTTTTATTTCTTTTAGTGAAAAATATGATTTTTTCGAAAAACAAAAAATAATATATTATATTATTATTATGAATGATGACTATACTATTATTATATTCTTTTTATTTAATATATCAATAATAGTTGACCATGATAAAACTTGGGAACTCTATGTTTACCATAGTTACAATACTTCAACCTTTGTTCACTCATGGTCATCCTTAGTCAATGTAATTCGATCATATTGAGCTATAGGAAACCATGATTGACCAAAGTCAATAAAGGGAAATTTAGTTAACAAAAGTTAGCCTTTGTGAGTCATAGTGAATATTTAATAATAATAATAACAACAACAACTATATCATTTGACTATTATTATTATTATTATTATTATACGATCAAATATATTATTAATAGTTTACCATGATCAATTCTGTTCTTTATAATATATTATTTGTAAAGGTGACTAACCTTTATTCACAAGCCCTAATAATAATAATAATATAGGGTTTTTCAATAAGGTTTAATTTTTTGTAATGTTTAATAGTGTTAAAATTCATAAAGCTTTACAATGACTAACAATAGTATTAACATTAATATTAAGGTTTAATATTGATATTATTATTATTATGTTTCGAGTATATTATTAATAATTTTACTAGATTTCACTTGGTCAAGCCTATGTTTACTACAGTCAAAATTAGTCAACCTTGTTCATTCATAGCCATTCTTAGTCAACATACCTTGACTATATTCAATTATAGTCAAGCATGGTTGACCAAAGTCAATGAAGGTCAACTAAGGCAAAGAATGCAAGACTTTTGTGAAATTGGGTTGAAAATATACCTTCCACGCAAAGCTAAATGGTACATCTAAAAAACGGTGGAGGAAAAATTTCCTCATTACATTCAATACAAGTTATTAGGGACTAAAAGACTTCCAAAATGGGGAGTTTTGATTCAGATTGGTCCATTATATTATTTTTCATCAATATTGAAACTTTAACAGTAAAAGAGGTGGATGAATCAACTTAAAAAATCGTTTTTCTTTGTGGATACTAGATTAGAAAATTAGAGCTCGAAACCTAACGTAAACAGTTTGAGCCATCAAGCATAATTTTTCAACACTAAATTTTTTCATAGCACTATTATAACACAAATATCACTTGCACTATTATCACAGATATACCTTTCCAATAGCACAATAAGTACCTCAATCAGACTCCACATGCAAAAGTTATGCCACCTAGAAGTTAACCTTCCTACTTTGACCACCATGATCCGAGAGCTTGGTAGGTCAACCCCCATAATTCCTGGAAAAAGGGATAGTCATGTGATCATGATGAAGAACAATCTAAAAGATTTGATACTATAACTCTAGTTAGGAGTTGAGGGAGGCAAACTTAACTACTAGTAGGGTATCGAGTTGTTTCATAACACGGCCTCTAGGAGGAAGAGGGGTTCAATTATATTAAACTGCATTTTATTCCATAAATCAGAACAATAAACAAGAGTAGATAGAGATAGCATAAACAGAGAGGCTTGTGCACTATAGTGGCCTAGTAGCCATAAGTTTCTCTACTATTCACCTGTAACCATTTATGTTTAAAGAAAAATAAGCAGAGTAACCTCACCTTCCAAGTGTACTTTTTGTGAGATGGGTATTCTATGTTATTATGGTTGAGAGTGATTATATTTTCTTCTATTGTTTATTTCTGCATTTTTTAGATTACATGCATAAAAACAGTGACCTAGTAAATCCCAAAGTCCATGGAAAATAACTCCCATAGTACATATTTAGTATTTTTAAACTGTGAAAATCCACATTCACTTATTTAATCAAGTCACTTATCATGAAATATGCAATGGAATATCCATGGATGAAATGTAGAGTGGAGTATGTGTGAAAAGAAAATTACCAAAGACAAACTCCTACATTAAAAATGAACACTTATTTAACTATGAGGAAAGGCCATGGGCACATTATAATGTGTGCCTTTGTATGTTGTAATACCACTAGAAATTTACCTTGTGACATTTACATTAAAACTATGGCTAAAGAGTTAAGAGGGATAAATGACATGAGTTATTGTTGTAAAATTTATTTTTAAATAAAATAAGTTTTTTTTTCCCGTAGTTTGTTATTCTTGCAATGTTAAAAGATGTCATGTGAGACTAAAATCCTAACTATCACAAAAAAAATTGAAATCATTTATGCCGAGAAGGAGCAAGAACCAAAAAAAGAAAATCTTCCTTGGTCCATTATTTATGAGAATAATTGGTAGAGAAAGACCACCAAGAAATTTCATGACTGAAGATAAATGTCATGACGTGGAACTCGTACATGAAAATAGTAGGAGATAAAGCTAATTTATTCTCAAAAAAGGACCAGTGGAAGACAAACACTATTTTTGAGCCCATAGAATAAATAGGATGCTACTAAAAGGTTTAGGAGGTGAATTTAAAAGGGATTTTTCTATTGTTTTTCTCACAAAGAGGAGTGGAGTTCGAGGGAAGCTAAATGGGAAAGTTGTTTCTTGGTTTGGAGAAATGTGGGAGATTTTAGCCTGTTTCCTACAAGGCTCTAGATAAGTATGTGGGAATTTAATTAATTTTCTGCAACAACTCTTTTGGTTTAGGGCACTTGATTGAAGTGTTATCATGAATTTAAAATTGTTTCTTCATTGCAACGGTGCCGTGGAAAGGGTGTCCTAATGTTTTGTAAATGAATGAATGGATATGTATTTATGTGCATATGGATGTGTTTATTTATGTGTTTTTTGTTACAAGTTAATAGAAAATTTCAAGTGCACAACATGATTTTCCCCTATAAAGAGGGTCATAAGAAGTTCAAACCAAAATTGCATCCTCATATTTTCTAGGAGGGTTGAAATAATGAAGAAAGAAACATAGAGGAGACTATCATAGATAAAATGACAATAGATAGTGAGAGTAATGTGAGAATCACAAATTCTAACTAAATGTTAATCTTATAATATTATGGAATTTGGATTATGATAGTGGTCGTATAAAACAACTGAATGAATATTTATAACCATATTATAAAGTGGGGACAAAAGGGAGAGTATACCTAGGTTATAAGTCATGGGCCACAATAGAGATGGGACCTAATTATTAAGATAAGGACATCAATCCTGGGAAAAGGTGTTGGTAGGACCTAGAGGAAAACTTACAGTGATTTCCGATGATAGCAATTCACTACGTCTATGGACTAGACTCTACTTAACCATTTAGAATATTATATATATGTGTGTGTGAGAGAGAGAGAGAAAATGCGTAATACACTATAGGTGTACAATGTAAAAGAAGGAAATGTGACCACTCATAATCTAAACAAGAGAGGCTTCCAACTAGAAAATCCATGTCGTTGAGTGAAGAGAAGACATGGTTGCCGCTAATTGAAGAGGAAACATGGTAGCTAGAGACTAGAGACTATCAACCGATATGTCCCTTGATTGAAGCGAAAACACGAGAGCTAGAGACTATGAAGTCAGTATGTAGACTATGAAGATGCTATGTCCATTGAGTCTAGTATGCAGACTATGAAGCGGGTATATCCGTTGAGTTAGGTATGTAGACTATGAAGCCGGTATGTTGGCTGAGTGAAGAGAAAACACCGGAGCTAGAGGGAGCCAGAGACTATGATGTCAGATGTTATAAGGCATAGTTGATTATTATTCATATACACTATAACATAACCATATAAAATGAGTGAATGGGATGGAAAAGGAGACAAGATCACTACGAAGCTGGCTTTTAAAATAAACGAGATATACAGTTTCCATTGTACATAGTCAATATTAATGTTATAAGTAAAATATTATATGGAAGATTTAAAATGAATGGACATTTAAATAAGTAGATGATGTTCACTGCCTTTTTATGTCTCCCGTATAAAGTGTGCCCTTGTGCTTGCAATTCATAAAAGTGACAACTGCATTCTATGCTTTGGAAAAATAGGTGTTGATTAGAAATTTGTAGCCATATTTACACATGCATTTTGACAGATGTTTGCACCAAACTTACACATTTTCTTTCATACCTATAATTTAGTAGGTTTCACACAAAACAAACTTTTTCGGCCAGATCCATATTCCTCTTTGACCAGATCATCGGATTTGATGCTACAAGTTTTTGACTTCTGTAATTAGGGGAGAATAAAACCACATAGAATGCGTAACTTCTGATTTCTTTCTCACATCCATTGAAGAGGAGGAGGAAGCAAACGAGCCCTCACATTTGTCCAGGAGTCAGTGAGTTTTTCCAACAACCAGTTAGAAAGTCCAGTTTTGATTGCAACTATTAAGAGTGTCATTCATTCTTGGACCAATCATTGTCTCTTGGACCATCATCTAGCCAGTAACTCTCGAAGCAAGTAACAATCGACCATCAGCCTACATGAAAACTCAAAGCAAGTCGTTATACAAATGGTTTTTTCCATCTCATATTTTTCTTGTAAGAATAAGAAGAACTTATGTACAAGGATAATTGGACTTAACATTATTGCATATGAGGAACAATGAGATACATCGCACTCCATTGTACATACATCAGGTAAGGCTTTATGAAAATGGATTTTATGAGAATATTTTCAATGTGCGTTTTCTGTTAACCATGCTATAAATAATATTTTAGGATAAGAATATATATATATATATATTATATATAATATATATATATATATATATATATAGAGGTAAGTTGCTTGTTATATATATCTATATATATATATAATATATATATATATATATATATATATATATATATATATATATAACAAGCAACTTACCTCTATATTATTCTAGCTAATAAGAATCCTAGGAGAGAAACACTTTGTCATATATTATTCTAGCCCATATATGATGGACGATTTTCTGTATGGCTATGACAGCAAGCTAAGGTAGCTATGATTTTATGTATGGCTATGATAGCAAACTTTGGTACTTATGATTGATAATGTTTGGCAGCAGTGGTGTTTGGCAGTAGATTCTTTTTACCGAGTCCCAGTGGCAGAGTATTTAGGTGCAAATTCCATGGCAAAAGGAATAAGAAGCCGATTTGAGGAGGAAATTCATTATTTGCAATTCAAGCTACAGCTCTAAAGCTTGCTCTTAATGAAGTTTACAGCTTTTTCTACAACGTGTAGGTAATCTATTGCCTGCAAAATACCATGGCTTCGAATATGTCAATAGAAACATTTAGTAGCATGATATGAAAGTGGACAAAAATAGAAAATTAACTAGAAAAACATCTTAAACCTAATAATGCATAGAGGAGGTTAAAAAAATTTCAACCATGGGAACCTCTTACTGGATAGTATTCAAATAAATGATGAACTAGTCTTGGAGATAATGAAGGATTGTTACTGAATCGATGGTTTCTCTCACCACATGTTCACCACATGTCCTTTGTGGAGATGCTCTTGCCACATATTCGCCACATGTCCTTTGTGGAGAAAACAATTGTCTCCAAAAAATGAAATGAGATCAAATGTCTTCACATAAAATAAAGATATGTTAACCAGAAAATGTTTATGAAGTAATGTTGGTATTAGTTTATTGAAATGGAGAATCTTGATATCAATTGACATTTATCGTAAGTTTTGTCTACATCTTGCCCTCGATATGAGGCCAAATAAGACGAGAAATTTTTTTATTGGGTGAAATAATCGCAGGAAGAAGTTCATAAGTTGAGAAAAAAGTGCTTCTAAAATATGAGATGAAAAAATTAAGTTAAGTCCGTTAAACGCGTTCAATAAAAAAAGGCTACTAATGAAATACACCAAGCCGATTACAATATTCCCTGCAGCACTAAAGGGGCATGGACTAATAATAAACGATGGATTGCAAACACTCATAATGCAAAGTAAAAGATAAAATATTTAATATAAAGGGTACAAAGGCCATGTAAAAATAATAATGAAGAATTCAAGTTCTTTTACGAAAAGAAAACCCTTCAGTTGTGTCCTTGTGTTATCATTTAGAATTAAAATTTTATGTATATAGTCCTTTGTCCTAGTTAAAAGTCAAAAGCCTGTATCAAATGGTCTTCGTTTCATATTTCATACTTAGGATTGGGAGTTTCAAAGGTGTTTGTTTAGAATTATGCTCTAATCCTATTAGTTTTCCTCAATCATCATTGTGTTATAAGCCAGGTCTTGTCTTATTCTATCCACCAAGTCTTTTCGTGATTTCGCAGTATAACCTCCTCTTGGTCAATTTCGCAGCGTAATCATTGTTCAGTCATTTCGCAGCGCGATATCATCAAGCTGTTTCGAAGCGCATGATTAGAAATTTAAACTAACTGCGCTGCGAAATCGCGGACTCATGCATTTCGCAGCGAATATTACCTAAAGTGTTGAGTCTGTTGATGAGTCACTGATTCTATCTTCTCATGTCAGTATGTGTACCTCTCGTACGCATGTCTAAATGCTCTTTAGTCGTCACTCCACCCACAAATTTGTTAGGATGCACAGAAATATCATTTCAACGGATTTTACCATGCATGGATCATTATGATGATCATAAGTGTACATAAGTGGCAGGCTGGTTGGATGATGTATTTGAAATTCAAGCAAGGTTGTTCAAGCGAGGCTGTTCAAGTGAGCCTGATTACAAGTGAGGCTGAGTTAAAAAGGGAGGTGAACCATCTCGACCGGAATTGTTGTAATTTGGCTGTGAATATTTCCAAGAAAGAATTTGGCTGCGAAGATTTCAAACTGAAGATGGAGAGAAAGGAGCACAGGTCCAGCAAATGCCAAAGGAATGAACCTGAAGGTTTAGACATAACATTGAGGGACGAAGGCGTGAAGAAAGCTTTCAAAGATGCTGGATGCTGGAATTTCTGTAAGAAGCTGCAAGGTGGGCATGCTCAGGTAACCAAAGAGTTTGCTTTGAATTTCACCAGTTTAAATTCAAGAATAGCTATGTTGGAAGTTCAAGTGTCTCCGGAGGTTATAGCTGCTGTAACTGAGATTCCTAGAGGGCAGCAAGAATGGTTTAAGAACTTTAAATTTGATATGAATCCATGTAAAGAGTTCTTAAAAGAGGAATATGTGAATGAAGACCTAACCAGAGCAGTGCCTAGGAACTATGTTAAGGAGCATTATGCCCTTCTTCTTACCTACATTCAGAAATACTTAACATGTGAAGGCAGATATAATAAGGTCTACTCTTATCATTTCAAGCTACTGTTACATTTTACGGGAAAGGCTTCCATTGATATTCCTTTTTACTTATTTCGCAGTCTAAGTAAAATGTGTGATAAAGTGCAATTCAGAAAAGAGGATTGCGAGACTTCTTTATTTCACCATGGTTTGATTAAATTGTTGGTTTTAGATGGCCTTCAGAAGATAGGTAGAGACTGGAATTCATTCATCTTCATGGCCGGTTTCCAAAGTAAAACAGGCCTTACTCCACAGCCAGTCAGAGAGAAACCAGTCAAAGAACTCACAATAGCTGAGCTTCAAAAGGAGGCCAGATCTAAAAAGAAAGCCAAGTCACAGCCTAAAAAACCAGTGAAACCACTGATCATCAAAGAACAACCTCAGCAAGCTACAAAAGGAAAGACTCAGGATAAAAAGAATGTAGCTGAAACAAGCAGAGCTGAGGCAGTTTCCAGAGTGAGGACAAGAAGCCAAGTAAGTAAGGAAAAGGGAAAGGCCATAGATGTTGAAGAAAGCCCAGCATCTAAGGCAAGCCTGAAAGATCTATTAGAGGCCATTGAGTTTGAGCAAATTGAATCAATGCATATCGATTTGACACAGTCATCACCAGAAAGTGCCAAGAAGACCAAAGCCTCAAAAAGGCTTAAGTTTGATAAGCCAGCCCAGGAGTTTGTTTTCAAACCAAGAAGACCTTTGACTAGGAATTTTCAGCAGGTACAGGAAGCATTGTCCAAAACAGAAGAAAAGGAAAAAGAAACACGACCTCAGCAAAAAAGCAGCAAAAGTAAAGCAACCATCACATCTCACAGAGATTATGTGGCAGCCATGAAAAGCCAAATAGAGGCAGATGAGGAAGAAATTAACCAACTAAAGAAAGTCGTTGAAGACTTGAAGGCAGAGCTAAGCCGGGTACCTGATAAATAAATTCACTGTTCAGGAAAGGGTTATGTCTCAAACTTTTGTTAAATTTTGCTTAATCTTGGTGTTTTGAATATGTTTTAATCTCTGCTACATATATCCAAGGTCAAAAGGAGTTTTTGCAATCAAGTGGAAGAGCAATAAAAATCT
Organism: Pinus taeda; assembly: GCA_000404065.3. Classification (NCBI taxonomy): domain Eukaryota; kingdom Viridiplantae; phylum Streptophyta; class Pinopsida; order Pinales; family Pinaceae; genus Pinus; species Pinus taeda. The sequence continues at coordinate 16,579 of APFE031602888.1, forward strand.
CAGGAAAAAGATAAACTGTTTAAACAGTTTCACAGTTTTGTAGCGCGCTACGAAACTGCGAAACCACAGTAGGTGCTGTTTTTAATACAAGCAAACAGTTCGATAAGATAATCACAAATTTTCAAAGGGAACACCTAAGTGACATGTAAGAGATCAAAGGAAGCTACCAGGCCATTCAAATTATGACAGGTGTACCTTTAATAAAGGTGAAATGTTTTGACCTAAGTTTAAAGTTTTTTATTATAAAGTCACTTTATTATCGGTCATTAGGGTTTGGAAGGAGCTGCATACGAGGAGTTTTGGCTTGCACACCTGTCCATCAATGAAGCCTCCAGCACATCAGGAACATGGTAATGCTCTATATTCTTGGGCTATTAAAGAGCTAAAGACATGCTGCTACATATTCGAATAGGTGGTGGAAGACTGGAACCAAAAAACAGAGTATTTCTCCTAGCATTACTGAACCATTAAAGCATTTAGCATCCTAGGCCAACATGGAATATTGAATACTCATCTCAGCCATCTCAGCCCAACTGAAAATAGACCAGGTGTCTAGAATCAAGAAGGAATCATGCTACAAGGAAGATAGAGTTAGAGTTATAGTTAAATTAGGACTCTTTAAACTCCAGTTAAGCACTTTGTTGTATTTAATGATTAGTTACATAGTTGTTAAGTGTTATTAGAGATAAGGATCGAGTTATTAAATTCCCCTCATGGTGGAGGAGGAAACTCGAATTAGGTAGAAGTAAGAATGCTATAAATAGCTAAAACAAGGATGTAACAAGGGTTGGATATTTTATAAAAAACAGAGGATTGTTTTGGCTTATGTGTAAACAGAGTTTCAGTAATACAAATGATTGCTTTCCTTCTCAGGATTCACAATGGATCTTCTTGTTCAAATGTGTGATGGTATATTTATTTAATGTTCTTTTACAATTTTACAAATGCATAATCACTCAGAACTCATTGATCATGCTCTGACTTCCTGTATGCCTTTGCAAACTATGGTTTCATGTGAGTTATGTTTGAACATTTAGATGTTAAGTGCCTTGATTTCTATGAAAAGATAGTGTTGTTGTTTACTAAGGTATGAGTGACTCCATAAGCCCAATGGGAATCAATTTAATATTTTGTCCAGCCAGCATACTTGTTCATTGTATCATACAAGAGTTAGCCATCTTGTCATAGGTCAACATTAATAACCTTTGAGAGAGCCCTCTCAGGCTAAAGAGGCTAAGCTTTAGGCAAAGTCTGGTTTGAAATAGTTACTCGAAGTTAGCCTGGGCTGCAGCCTTCTAGTGCTTGATTTTGAGATAACACCTTGATTCATAAAGAGAATGGAAATTTTAAACTACTATTTATACAAGGAACAACTTCATTAAACATATTAATGCAAGGAAAACCCTATGAAGAAATTTTTTCATTTAACATGCATAAAGGCTCTTAATAGCGCAACTTCTAATCTTTGGTAGAAAAAATAATAGAAGGTTATAGTGTCGGCCACGTAGTTTTGGCGAGACATCCAATAATATACACATGCACATATGTGAATAGATAAAATAGAAATTTAGTACCAATTTGGTCATGACCAAGAATGACATTGAAAGTCCCAATTCATATAACTCAAATGAGTATGTAAATATGACTATCATGAGGCCTCATAAATAAACCCTAACCTAAGGATATGTCCATCTAGGCCACTAGGTCGATATTTGTAGAATAAATTAGGGGATAAATAAGCACCTCTCAAAGTGATGGTAGAGAAGTTATTTGCAAACCAAAAGCCAAGCATAACCCCAACATTCATAGAAAACTAACCTACAAGGAGAATAATTACCTGGGTCAAAAACGAGTTTATAGAGACAGGAATAAATAGAAAGGGGAGGAAATTTGACATTTGAATTACTACCCATGATTGAATGGAATGGAATGATGTTCCCAAATATACTCATGTCACATGGAATAAATTTTTAAAATCAGTCTCACTCTACAAGTAATTATATTATGAAAAACATGAGAGTTAGTGTTATTAATAAAAATGTTACCCACAAATAATTATTGTCAAAGTCACATTAGTAAAGATTGAAAATGGGTCAAAAGACAAATTAATGTGTCGCCATGTCAAACCGCTTAAGAAACGGTTGGGATTTTATGTGCAACAAACAAATTGGTTGTGAATAAGTTAAAATTCAAGCAAGTGGTGTAGAGAGGGGCAATATAGATCAAATACCTTGAAGGAATATGGAAAAACTAGAGATCCATGTCAAAATTGAAACCTTAAATGCACCATGGGTCTTAGTTTGTGCCCATGTTGCTCGAGTGGAATTTATATGATGAAAAATTGAGGCATTGAAAACCCTTTCAGAAATTACAATATGAAAAACCCTTCCTCTATGTAGCTAGGTAGACTAGAGTGGCAGAGCTCAGTTGTCAACTCTAACAATGACAAATGAGACTAATGCTCTGGAGCCAAGGGATGGTGGTTACCCTAATCAAACCCAAAGGCTAATGACCATTAATCAAGCCATTCAGATCTCCACCATTGAGCAAGATCAACACTCGGGCGTAGCTAGGGTGAAGGCCCTCCTATCCACACGTAATTATCACATGAAATAAGACCCTCCATGAAGCCATGAGGAGTTTTATTCAAATAGTTGTGGCTCAATATTTGAAGTAACTATGGTGAAGGATGGAAAAAACAAACACAAACCTTACGATCAAGGAAGATAAACAAATAATTAAACCATATAATTTTAGAAGTCTAAGGGTCGAACACTAACAAAGAATGAAACTGACAATTAGAGCAGAGATTACTCTTCTCAATATTCAAAATGACTAAACAGATTACATTGTAAACATCAATAATAAATGAATGAAGTAAAACTTGACACCTATGGAGTAGAACTCAAGTAAAATTGAATTGCCTGTGACACCTACCAGACAATAAAATCAAATGTGATGACACATAATCAACAAATAACTGACAACGAGATTAATATATCAACATCCCCTCCTAATATCAATTTTTACATGTAGAGACACTTACAATGCTTAGTTGTTCTTTATGAAATTCAAATACATTTTATCCCAATGGATTTATGACAATATTTTCTAGTTGATCTTTGGTACCAGAAAAAGCAAGTACTATGTCCCCATCATTGACAAGCTAACAGATGAAATGAAAACATGTGTCAATGTGCTTGCTCCTTTTGTGGAAAACATGATTTTTTTATAAAGAAATCGTTGAAATGTTATCAAAGTATATTGGAGTTGCCTTCTTATGAATATTTGAAATATCTTTCAATAATCTTCTCAACCACACAGCTTGACAAGCTGTTGAATTTGCTGCTACATATTCTGCGGAAGATATTGAAACGATTGATTGTTTCTTGGATGCCCATGAAATCAGATTGGTTCCAAAATGAAAAACATACCTTGAGGTTTTTTTGCAATCCTCTAAACTCCCTGCATAATCACTTTTTGTATAACCTGAAAGTGAACAATTTTCACAATGTGTATAGAACAAACCATAATCTATTGTCCCTGCAATATACCTTAAGATCCTTTTTGCAACCTTTCAATTTGAAACCTTAGGTGACTAAATCAACCTAGAGACAAAACTTGCTACAAACATAATATCAGGTCTACTTGAAGTGCGATATAATAAGCTAACAACTAGGCTTTTATACATTGTGGAATCAATTGGTGGTGCTACAACTTCTTTGCTCAATTTTGTGCTTTCAGTAATTGGTGTATCTCGAGGTTTGTAATTATCCATTCTAAACTTTTTGATGATATCAGTGGCATATTTTTGCTGACCCACAAAAATTCCATTAGAAGATTGGTGAATTTCAATGCCTAAGAAGTATTTCATGACTCCTACATCTATCATATCAAACTTTGTTTTCATTTTTGCTTTGAAATCTTCTAAAACAATATTTCTTGTATAAAGAATATCATCTACATAGAGGAATACAATAAGAATTTTATCTTTATGCATTTTGGTATACAAAGTTTGCTCATGGTTTCTTCTGCCAAAACCAATTTTGGTGAGGTAGGTGTCAATGCAACTGTATCAAGCCCTTGGAAATTATTTCAAACCATACAAGGCTTTCTTCAATATGTAAACCTTATGCTCATGTATTGGAACTTCAAAACTAGGAGGTTGTTCTACATAAACTTATTCCTGTGATATACCATTTAGGAAAGCAGATTTCACATCAAGATGATAGATTTTCCATTTGTGTTGAACTGTTGTAGAAAAAATGGTTTGACAATATCTAACGTTGCTACTAGAGCAAAGGTTTCACCATAGTTGACACCAAATTGTTGTGAGAATCCTTTTGCAAGCAGCGTTACCTTATGTTTCTCAATTTCTCCTTTTTCATTCAGCTTGGTCTTATATACCCATTTTACACCAATTCTGGTTTTGTCTCTTGGAAGATCAGATAAATCTCAAGTCTAATTCTTCTCTATGGCAACCATTTTTTGGTTCATTGCATTTACCCAATGCTTTTATTTAATTGATTCTTCAAAATGACTTGGCTGATATGAAATAAATGAAAATATATTCTGCTCGTCAAACTCATCTTCCTGCTCATATGTTTCTCTGATGCTTCATGTTTTTGGATTGTCTTCTGAAGATGTTGAATTACTGGTGGATTCACTCCTTGAAGATGTACCATTTTTAAAATGGTATGGTTCTTCTTCAACCCGCAATCTTGGTGGTTGTGGTGGATAAAAAAATTGACTTGAAACTTCATCAACATGACCAAACCAAGATTTATTTCGAAAAAAATTTACATCTCTGCTTAAAATGAACTTCTTTGTACTTGGATTATAAAGTCTGTAGGCCTTTGACTGCTCACTATAGCCTACGAAAATACATCTTTCACTTCTATCATCAAGCTTCTTTCTTAGCTTCTTATGAACATGTGAAAAATCCAATGATCCAAAAATTCTAAAGTGTGATACATTTACCTTTTTACCATTCCATGCTTCTTGAGATATTGTATATTGGAGAGTGGTTGTTGGAGATCTTTTGAGAACATACACTACTGTCGAAACTTCTTCATTGCAATAATTGTTTGACAACTTCTTCTCACGAAGCATACATCTAACCATGTTCATTATTGACTCATTTTTCCTTTCTGCTACTTAGTTCTACCATGGAGCATATCTTTTTGTGCTCTGCATTATAATTCCTTATTGTTGAGAAAAATCTTTGAAGTGATTGGAGTTGTACTGTTCTCCTCTGTCAAATTTGAGTACTTTCAAAGGATTTCAACTCTTCTTTTCTTCTTCTACTTTGAATTATTTTAATCTTGAGAATGTATCTTATTTCTTTATGAGAAAATCCACCCATGTCTTCCTGCTATAATCATAAATGAATGTCAGAAAATAAAGACTACCACCAATAGACTATGTCTAAATTGGGCCACATATATTTGTATGGACAAGCTTCAAAGTCTTTTTTCCTCTAGCAGAAGATGTGGGAAAGTTTTCTCTTCTATGCTTGGACAGAACACAAATTTCACAATTACAATCTTTCTCATTCATAGTAGGGATACCAACGACGATTGACTATTTCTGAATTTGACTTAGACTCTTGAATGGTATGTGGCCATATCTAGAATTCCATCGCTGAGACTCATCTATTCTTGACACATTCTCGACAAAAGAATGTGAGATATTTTGACTTGTAAGAGTCAAAGGAAACATCCTATTCTTGGTTTTCTAACCTTTTCTATCAGTCTTCTATTGGGGGTTTTGTTATAGATATAACATGTGTTCCCTTCAAATATTACATCATAACCATGTTCCATCAACTGTCCTACACTAATGAGGCTATGCTTCAGATTTAAAAAATAATAAAAATTAGGAATGTATTTTTTTTTTATTTTGTTTAGTACAGATAGGAATGATACATTTTCCTTAAGCTTTAATGCAAGAATGATCTCCAAGAGTAATTTCTGATGTTATAGAAGCATCAATATAAGAAAGCATATTTTTGTTACTCATCATATGATTGATGTAGCCACTGTCCAACAACCAAAGATCCTTATTGTGAGTGTCTTCAAAAAAATTGCATGAAAGAAACATTGTTTCAGAGGATTCTCCTTCATAATTGGAGAGATGGAAATTGCCTCTATGCTAATCTAACTACTTCTTTTTGCATTCATTTTCATAATGCCGAGATTTCTTGCAGTATTAACAGTGGACATTATATTTGCTCTGTGGTCTGCTTCTTTGACTTTTGTTTTGTGGAGGTCTCCACTGCTCTCCTCGATGATAATGTTCTGATTTTCCTCTGCTTCGGCCTCTACCTCGCTTGTTGTCGCCTCTATATCCTCTGCCTTTGCCTCTACCAAAAGAATGTTGTGCATTGAAAGATTTTTCCATGGAATCTTTTGTCAACTTGAGTCTTGTTTTGTGTACTACAACCAATCTAGTCAAGTGTTCTACTCAAAAGGTTGTAAAAACTTTGGATTCTAAAATAACTATTACAATCATGTAACATTTCTTGGGCAAACTTCGAAGGACTTTGTGAACAATTTTCTCATCAGAAAGGGTTTCACCGATGAGTTTGATCTGATTGATTATTCCCACGATTCTAGTCATGAAGTGATCCACATTTTATGTGTGAGTCATCTTTAGCGTTTCGAACTGTGATCTCAATGTAATTTCATTGTCTTCACTGTATCATTACCTTGATACACAACTTTCAAGATTTTCCAAGCTTCATGTGTTGTGGATGCACTATTTATCTTGTCGAAAATAGAGTCATCAACTGAGTTTTGAATCCAACATTTGGCCTTGTGTTCTTTCTTTTTGAGTTCAATCATTGCATTCCTATGATTATTAGTCATGGCCACCCATGGTTCTTGAGTCTTCTCTACATAGGGAGTTTGAAGTATATCAAAACACTCTTGGGATTGCATAAAAGTCTTCATTATCAAAAATCAAAACTCGTAGTTTTTGCCAAGTAGAGTTGCATTCTATGGCAAAGCGCTAGAGGAAGTCATTTCTTTAAATGCAGAATGGCCTTTTCTTTTAAATCTCCTATTGAACTTAAAAAAAAAAAATTCGTTTTAGTTTCCAAATTTTTATTTAGAAAAACACTTTAAAAAAAATCCTCTCCATTCCAAATTTTTATTCAAAAAAAACTTAAAAATATATAACAAAACCTTTTTTTAATACTCCTTTTTGAAATATAACAAAGCCACCTTCCCTTTCTAAATCATATGGTTTAAAAAAAAAATCTTTAAACATACGAAAGTATTTTGAAAGGAGTCACGAGTACCATCCTTAGAACTCGTGAAGTTTGACTTTTGAATCAAAAACCAAAACTGGAGTGTTTTTCCTTGTACATTAAACGACTTAACTCTTTGACAAAGATTTTCGGTGGCTCGTGTTATTGTAGAGCTATAACGCAGCTACCGGCACCACTATCCCGCGTCAATTGGAAATCGGTGTAAAGAAACTCTTGTCTAGCTACTCAGAGTTAGTAACGCTATCGGTGGTCTGGTACTTTGGATTAGCGTTAATAACGCAATTGATCCAAATAATACAGTGCGTTATCATAGCAATTTTTTTCATTCGATTTTGAGCTAAATTTTCTTCAATGACCTTCTGTGGCTTAGAGATAGTTGGCTTCTTGCTCCTTTTTCGCAGGTTTTTTCAAATTTTTCCTGCTCCCGCGAAGAGTCTAGTCTTCTTTTTTTTTGCCTTTTTTATTTAGATCGTGTTGTTGCTCTCTCAGGAAATCTTATACAAACTGGTTTATCTTTTCTTCTGGTGCTCTCAACCAGTCTCACACAGCTTAAGCTATACCATGACAAAGAATGAAACCGAAAAATGGAACAGAGATTACTCTTTTCAATATTCAAAATGACTAAATATATTACATTGTAAACATCAATAATAAATAATTGAAGTAAAACTCTACACCTATGAAATAGACATCAACTAAAACTCAATTGCCTATAACACTGAGAAGACAATATAGTCAAAAGTAATGACACCTAACCAACAACTAACTGAGAGTAAAATCAATATCTCAACAAATAATATCAGTGCCACAACAATGTTTACACACCTTCTTCTTTAATGGATTGAGTTAAAGAAATAAAAATATATAAACAAACTATACATTGTTACACATAAACATACCAAACATAATCCAACCTTTTGATAGGGTGATGATGGATGCAAAGCAACTTGATTCACTATAATATAAAAATAAATGGTACAATAAGGAAATATAGATAGATATGGCCCACCATTATTAATAAATGTTGGCTGTTAAACCCAAAAGAAAAAGGTATGGCAAAACATTATTAATAAACGTTAGTTGTTAGATCAAAAGTAAACGCAAGGAAATATAATGCCATTGGTGCAACAAAGAATAATGTAATTTGATTGAGGAATTATATATACCAATGTATCCACAAAGGGAAAATTTCACTAGTCATTTTGTAATTACATATTCCTCATAGTAAATTGATATGATTCTCCATGTAAAAGTTGAGAGATGTTACGTATGCATAGCGCTACACCTTATTCCTATCATTTCCTCGGCTCGGTAATGAACGCGAAGAGTCCAATCAACGTTTTCCATCCGATTTCTAATTACAAATAAACTAAAATTTATTTACTTCTCATTAACTTATGAAAAAAGTGAAAACAATAATGACCATGCGATAGGTCATGCTGTATATTGACAACAACACTTTAGTGCTACAAATTTCTCGATGGTAAATTGTTAGAAATTACCCATTGATCATCAGTCAGGAATTTCGCCATTGTAAATTGTAGGATTCCTTACCGGAAATTCACTTCAGTTGAACTTCGTTAAATCCACAGATGGATCACACAGATACATCTTTCCCTGTTTGTCAAAATTTTCCCATCTAATTTGTTCTTTATAAAATCGAATTTCGAATTAAAACTAGAACTTTGTAACTATAGTTTGATGAAAATATTTACTCCTCGTTGATCATAGAGGCTGACTAGATAGTGCACATTTTGTAAAGGGGAATTTGGATGAAATTTCTGATTGCTGATAAATAAATCCCAATTTTTCATGATCAAACCATATGTAGTATATGTACTAGTATATTTTCTTCTAATATAACAGGTAGTTTTTTTCTTCTGATTTTTTTTTGTTAAAACTTAAATAATAACCATGAATTGTTTCAATAGTTATCCCGAAATTTAACCGGAAAAAAATGATATTGACAACGTGAGAGAGGCGGCCTTAGAATTTAATTTTCATAGATATAAATATATGGAGAGCGTCACATCATAGACGAAATGATATTGATCGACAACCATATATGAAAATGAATATGAAAGCACCATGTTAGAACAGCGGGGAAATTTTTTCATCCCCATAGATAACCCACAAGGGCATTTTGAATCTTAGGTCCAGTTTTAAAGTCCGATATCATCATCCATATTACAAAATGGCGAATTGTTCCAAACCAGAGGAATCTCATCAACTGTTTCCTGATTCATCAGGTTGGGGAAAATCGTGTCCTTGTCAGCGAATCCTTTAGAGAAGCCAGAGCAATCTTCAGTTAAATTTGCAGTATTGTTTTTCGTGATGGGTGGTTGATTGTTGCAATAAAAAATATATTGGCTATTTTCTGTTGCAACTTCAGCAGCAATTACCTCAGAGGATAATGCCCGATCCACTGGACCTGGAATAACTAGGGGGATATCATCGAAAAAATCCTGGCTCATTGGACTGGAGAAAATCATGTCAGAGCAGTCTTCAGTTGAAAATTTTATGGTTTCGCCTTCCATGATAGGCGGCTGATCACTGCTATAAAAAGGGGGATTCTTATATTCGAGATTTTCTGAACCTACTTTTGCTGCGCTTACCTCAGAGACTGAATTCCTGTGATTCGCTTGTCTCTTCTTCTCCTTTGATTTATGGCTAGATTTCCCTGTTAGTCTCTGAACCAAAGTCCGAAAATTCTCCGGCTCAGTTTTGATAATCTTGGGTTCATAAACATGCACAATACGTACCTCTGGGCCGATGATATTGTTGACCCGTGAATATTTGCTTGAACATCCCTCATCCTTGGCAGCAGAATAAGAGCTGGAAATTACATTAGGCAATTCATTGGCAGCCAAAATGGTATGAGATTCTGAACCAGACTTCGTTGAAGCTTCTGACATCTTCGAATGTTCCATAACCCTCCTACTGTTTTATTTTCTCCCTGGTCAGGGATAATTAATCCCTCCTTATGCAACTGTGAACTCAAGGGTTTAATTTCCTCTTGGTGCTAGCATAGGCAAATATTTCCTCCTTTGGATTAAGGCCTGACGGATTGCTCCCACCTTCACAATCAAATTCACTACGGGCATGAATTTTTCCTGTTAATCTGAAGATCAAATATGAGAGGGACGGATGACTTCCAACGACAGAAATTAATTCTCTGACTTGAGCATTGGAAATAACGAAATCATATGTTTATTCCAACTATATTCATCTTTTTCTGTCAGAAAAAATATTCCATATATATAGGCTTCAAATTGAGGAATTTCCCGTGACTGAAAAACCATACCGTTTCAACTCACTTAACGGCTCAGGTTGAACATTTAACTTTGAGACCTTGGTCGTATTAGAATCTGGACGTTGTCCTTCTGACACGTTGTTTCCAATTCAGACTTTTACATGGACTTTATGAGTGAGCAACATTGAAGCTTCAAGTTGTTGAACCAGTTTACTGGAAGGCCTTGGTGGACGAGGCCAGCTTTAAGCGCTCTGAATTGTTCAATTATAAGAGCCGAAATTATCTGACCTTTTTCGCCTCTCTTCTACATATATTTTCTCATGGTTTGAATTTATCATACCAACTAGTATGGTACGGAGTAAACAGTGATACCGTTGATTCGTTCATGTAGAAGCTAGCTTTATCACTACTGGTTCAGATAGGAAATTGGTGGTCCCATGAACTAGAATGACGGCAACTCCTCGTATTTGTGAGGACAAACTGTCGACCAGGTGCTCTTTACCATGTTGTCTTGGTCAAGGTTTTTGTTAATATGTCCAGTATTGGAACTTGTCACAAGATTGCGACTACTCAGATTTTAAATAAATCTCATGGACAAGTAGACGAATCGCCCGTGATTGACATTGTCAATCCAAGCCCTCTCTCGAATGTTTCATTTTCCTTTTGGTCTTTCCGACTCAATTTTTCGCATTTATGGAGGGTTAGTATGGATTTTGGCGGATAGATAACAGAATAAATAAATATTAGGAATATTGCATTCCCCTTCTATATCAATACGGTTACATGATAGATAAACTTATTTATTTTTTAAGTTTTTAGTTATTTTTTAATTATGTTGATTAGTAAAAGGTTTCACGATGGAAACAGTGAGAAGTTGTTGATTATGTTTAGAAAAAACGGGGTGATGCAGATTAACTTACATTTTAAGAGATTGATTTATATTTTATGTGTAAATGATCTTGATTTTGTTTTACACTAATTCTTTAAATAATAAATTTAGAAATTTCTTCAACTAATAAGAGATAAATGAAAGTATAATGCAGAATGAGAAAGTGAATTATGTTTTAAAGTGTGAATGTTTGTTTTTTTGTTACATTTTAGGTTTTTTTGAAAATAGCAAAAGTAAGTTAAAGTTATTCGCGGATTAAATTTTGAAATAGTAAGAGGGGAATGTTTATGGTAATTGCAATTAAGTTATGCGGCCATAGTTGCTTCATCGTGGCAGGAAGGTTGTTGTTGTTCCATTTCATATTTCATTATATAGTATTTAGGATTATGGTACAGAGATATTTTATTAGATTATTATGAATTATGGAAAACTATTGTTTTTATAAATTTAGTAATAAGATATTTATAGTGTTTAGAAATAGTATTTATTATATAGTATTTATGATTATGGTCTAGAGATATTTTATTAGATTATTATGAATTATGAAAAATTATTGTTTTTATAAATTTACTAATAAGATATTTACAGTTTTTAAAAATAAATATGTTTTATGATCATGAAAATTTTCGTTACTAAGTATGGTTAAGTTTGTGTTGTAATCAATATAAATATGTGTGATGATTCAAACAAGTTTCTTTGGGACTTTAGAACATCATAGATGAAGGAGATGAAGAAGGAAATTTTTAAGGTGTCTCACTAGTTGATCCAATATGTTATCACAATTTTAGTTAATGGTTTTGAGGCACTCACAGTTTTAGTGTGAACGACAATTTGTAAAAATAGTGTAAAAGCGCTGACACATAGAATTTCAACGCTATTGTAGGATTGTAAAACAAAAATGTGTTGATAACCAAAGTAGCAGCACAAATTTGTAAAAATGTCCAATTAAACTCTCACAATTAGAGTATCAAGGCGAAATGTAAAATTCAAAATTTTTATGTCCAAATCAAAGCATTGATGGAGCACAAGTCAACAAAGTAATGATAATCTATCAAGTGAGCACTAATTAAGAAGATGGTGATATGACGTGAATGGGGTTTTCGGTTTCAATGCCAAGAGGTAATTTTCAGCTAAAAAATCGTTATTTCATGGAAATTTTTTATGTAGTCGCAAGTTAGGTTTATTTTATGATTTACTAGCTGCCACACTTCGAAAGCATTTCCTTCAAATTGTAAAAACCTGTATAATGCATGGTTAACGTGTTGTATGTTTTACGCAAAGAGAACAAATTATTAATTTTCCTAAAACCCTAGATTGAATCCCACTCCTATTTCTAGTGCGAGCATTTGATGGTAACAATTATGAAAAGGAGTGGAAAGTTACATAGAGGAGAGCCCAAAGGACCCAACCTTCTTGAAGACTACCCAAAAATTCATCAACGTTTTCGAGAAGCAGGGTGGGAACAATTTTTCTTCCATTGGACACATTACCATGATGGAGTTATGAGGGCCTTCGTTGAAGGTTTTGATGGCCAAAAAGTTAATGTCAGGGGTATTCCTTTTCCTATTACCGAGAAGGTAATCACAAAAGGCACAAGCCTTCCTACACACAGAGAATGAAGTTTTAAGAATCGTGTTTTTTCTGGAATCGATGTGTCATTTTTCTTGAGGGATGAGTATAAGGATAGATGTTGGCATTTAGAGATCCAAAGATCCTAGTTAAAGGATGACTGACACTGTCTCTTGCATATCACACAATCCTACTTCACGTGCGAGGGATGCTTTAAAAAGGTAAATTTGTACCATTTCTGGTTCCTTGCGCACATCATAGGACATGTCAAGATGAAGACTCCTTATTTTCTGTTAATGAGTCTAAAGCACATGTCTACAAGGTTTAGCGAAAGACCGAATGTTTCTTTGCATTGTATATATCATAAGGGTTTAATTAAGCTATTGATTGAAAACCACTTTAGAAAGGTCAATAGGACTTCAGAGAACTTTCTATTTTCGAGAGGGTTTGTAGAAACTATGAAACTAAAAAGGTGTAGAGGAAAGGAAGTAAAATAAAATTAAACAACCGCAAAGCCTAGAATAGGGGACATTATCCATGAAAATTAGGAGTCTGGAAAAAATAGAGCATGTTCCTCCTTTAGTTCTTGAGTTATGAAAAGTTCATACAAGGAAGATTCTGAGGCTAAGAAAGGAAAAGGATGCCCCTTCTCCTAGTGTACCTCTCCCTGCAGAAACAAAGGTCATTGAACCAACTGAAAAGGTCAACAGAAAAGCCATTGAGCTTAAAAAAGAGCAAAAAAAACCTTACAAAGAACCTCCCTTAGCCCAAATTTTCCGAGGCGGATAGCTCCTACATACAATACCATGGAATAAACTGAGATTGAATATTAAGCTGAAGAAAAATCCTAAGTTCATGAAAGAAGTCATTGATGTAGATAAAACCCCTCAAAAGACTTATTTATAAACAACGAGGAGTTCACAAGTTCAAATAAGCCTAAGAATGTAGAAGGCCCAAGGAAAAAGGTTTCTACAAAGGCCCAAAGGACTAAGAAACATAGAAAAATTAATGTTGACATTTGACTGGAAGTAGCTAGCACACTGAGCTACTTGTTTTAACAACACAGTTTTGATCACCAACTATTCTGATGGAGTTTGGAATAGATGTTGATAATTACATTGTTATTTATTTTCATTGGTAAAATTTTGATGAGTGTTGACTGTTTCAGTGTCATTGTGATTTTGTATCAATTTTTGTAAACCACTAACAACCATGTTGTGAGAATTGTTGGTCCTTATCTTGATTTGAAAGAGTATCAACTGATTGGTTAGCGCTAACAAATCTGATAGTCTCGAAAGGAGGAATTACATAACAAATATCATATTGGGCATGATGACGAGGCACAAGTTCTAGCAAAGCTAGGTAGGATATTAGTCAACAATCTAGACCTTAGTTTCTAGTCGATATTCCAATAGACTATTATATCTTTACATACGTATATTTTTGAGACTATGTATTATATTCATTTATTAGATATGCACTATTTGCTTTTAGAATTTTCTAATTAAGTACATACTAGGAATCTCGTTTCAGTTTGTAAATTTTCTATAAAGACAAAGTCTTTAGAATGAACGACGGTTTGGTTTTTGTTGAAAAAGCTATTATGATTTGTATATTTTGTAATATTTAAATGAAGAAAGTCTAAAGCTATACAATGACTCACGTGTTGGGTGCTCTGAATTTGTTTTATCTAGTTTGATGTGTATCTTCTTACCATAATGTATCATCTTCTAATGATTGAATGAAAGAACATAAACAAAATTCGTTCATTGCAATTCTTTGTTTATAAACTCAATTTTTTTCATTCTTATTTCTAAAGTTGGTATTGGAATTCATCTATTTGATTGCCCTTCTCAGTGGATTGTTCCTCTCATATTATTCCTTCCATTACAAAAAAATAATGGTCCATAATGACTCAGCTACCTTGTCTTTCTTGACTGTTTTAGTGTGATCTTACATTAAGCCAAAATAGACTCCACTTCCCCATGGTGTTTCTTTTTTCCCATATTTTAACCAAAGCCAATAACTTTTACATTAACGTGGAGAAAGAGAATTTAACATAACTACTATTGTTGTGACATAGGGTAGTGGAGTTTGAGGAGAGATCCCCCTCTGGATTAAGGGAGAAATTGCAATCCCAAAGTAGTTGGAGGTTTCCTTAGATTTTTCTGCCAACTTCCATGTTTTTCTCTAAGTGATAACGCAATATATATCACATCACCCAATAGGCTTTATTAATGTCTAAAGTTCTACATTAAATAGGATGTATACTATTAGGTGATTTCTCGAGATTAATCATCAACACTGGTTGGAATTTTTACAAGGGTTGTGGGTGGTAAAAAACATTGTTTAATCCAATAAAATAAATAAGAGAAACATATATATTGCTAGGCTCCTACCATAACCTTCTTAGTTAGATACTTTACCAATGTACAATGCCATCTTCATTGAATAAGGGAAATCAAATAGTTAGTTGTTATTCATTATCAAAAGGGTATGTTTTAATAACACAGTTTGAATTAGTTGGTTAGCCCACGTAATAAACATGTCACATCTGGTTAACATTCTCTGTGAATAGTTGTGTATACAGTCGAAGGTTATGCAATGATTTACTAATGAATTTTGTTTTTATTTGAAACACAACTTTTTGAGGCTTTCCACTTGAAGAGGTATGTGGACATAACTCTTTAGTTTCATTATGAAAGAGATATTTCTTAAGGTATATCTCACTTTTGTCATGTGTTCTTGGTTTCTTCACTATACATTATGTAAATTACACTAAAAGTGTTATCGTATCACTTTTTTTAACATTAACTACGAGAATGTTTTGATACAAAATAAGATATTTTTTTACTCTTTTTGTTGATCTTTGGAAAAAAAAGTGGGTGGTAGCGTTTAGGTCAATTTATTAAACATTTTATGTGTAATTTAGAGAATCCACATTGAGAATTGATTTCCCCTTGAAAAAATCCCCAATTTCAAAAAACAAAATGAAGCATAGAAACAATGTTATCCATAATTTAAAATCAGAATTTTTTAAGGCTTTTATTGTTAACCTAATTATCACACGTTTGGAAATTGATCACAAGGGCTCAGAAAAAACCTAGAAACATGGGACTAACCATCTACTTGATGAAATGGTAATGGTTTGGATATTTACTAATGCATGTAGATTTTGGTGTACTAGAAAACCTCAACATATTATCAAAGGCCTTCCCTATGTTTGGTTCTCCCAAGTTACATTAGGAAGTGGGGTGTTGGACAAACTTATGCACCTCTAGGAATCAATCATGTTGACTGAACACCACCAGGTAACATGAGACTATCTACACACTCAACATAATGGTAAGGATTTGGAAGTTTATTAATGGTTTGGTTTTGGTGTAATGGAAAACCTCAACATTTTGTAGGGTCATGGTAATGAATTTCACATATTGCATATATTTTAATAAAGATAATACATTTCAATCAAGCAAGTACCAATACATACAAAGAAGTTATGGTATTTTATAATTGATAACATAGTAGTCAATTTGATAAGTATAGCAAAATTTGTGATCATTTTACATTTTCCACTCCAAACTCTACCTTGTACAAGTTATTTTCTATTGATTTAAAGAGA
>APFE031602889.1:9911-35709 GCA_000404065.3 Pinus taeda
TATATATATATATATGGACTACTTGTAAGAGTATCCTTCGTATAGACCCTTTATTGATAGCGAGTTAATTATTCCCTGCGTATAAATGTCATGATCAACATAACTGTGTGTTTCCATGACAACGCATAGGGTCTAGTGTACAAGGTTCCTGTTTGCATCCTCATGAGCCTACAACTTACTGTGGCTAGGGCTCCATGAACAACGTTTGACTGTGGTATACTTGCTCCTTAATTCGTAGATGAATACATCTCCATAGCCTGCAAATTCATGACTGCATTCTCTATTAGGGTATCATTATACTAGGCCAACGTAATCCATAGTGTATCTCCTTCTCTAAAAACCCAAGATGTGGAGAGGAGATCACTTGAAGAGAGTTACCAAAAGACTTCAAATCCTCTTCTATTTATACTGAAATGTAGATGATGAATAGACACATCGGTTGGGCTTCTGAGTCTACATAAGATGTTGGTTAGCTTGACAATAAATCCATAATCAAAATAAATTCATATCTCCATAAATAATTATTGGAATCAGATGATCTTTAGATCAATCCTACACCTCTCGACGAGAGGGATCCAATAAAAATATCAGCTGCCATAAATAAGCTGACCCACATGAAGTTTGGACCTAGTTTCCAATTTTAACACTCCCTCTCAACTAGGGAGAACTCCATCTGCTGATCCATATGACCAACTGTATTATCTCTGCCATTAGTACCCTGCACTGCTTTGCCCAACTCTACTCATCTCTGCTCAACTATGTTGGCTCTGCTCTACTCTGTTGGCTCTGTTTTGCTCTGCTCAGCTCTGCTGGCTCTGCTCAACTTAGCTCTGCTGGCTCTGCTCAACTTAGCTCTGCTCAGCTCTGTTGGCTCTACTCAACTTAGCTCTACTGAATTATGAAGAAGAAGAATTGATCAAGAATGTCTCATACCATTCTCCACTGACCCGAAGTCAGTCTCAGAGTACGTACCACTGATCCCAGACCAGTCTCAACTGACCCAAAGTCAACGTCATAGTGGGTACCACTCCTATCACTAGTCCCAAACCAGTCTCAAATGACCCAATGTCAACGTCATAGTGGGTACCACTCCTACCACTGGTCCCAGACCAATATCATCAGTCTTAAAGAGTGTACCACTGGTCACAGACTAGTCTCAATTGACCTGAAGTCAGCATCATAGTATGTACCACTCTCACTGGTCCTAGACCAGTCCTACACTGACCTAAAGTTAGTATCAGAGTATGTACCACTGGTCCTAGACTAGTCTCGACCAACCCGAAGTCAGTTTCATAGTAGGTACAACTCCTACAACTGGTCCCAGACCAGTCCTCCATTGACCAGAAGTCAGTCTCAGAGTATGTACCACTGGTCCCAGACCAGTCTCAACCGACCCGAAGTCAGCGTCATAGTAGGTACAACTCTCACTGGTCCTAGACTAGTATCATTGATCCCATATCAATGAAGTTCATCCTAGCATAGGGAGTACGGTATATACAACAACGCGCCCATCGGTAATACTATGGTCCCTATCCTCATTTTCCTGCTCATTGATCAGATGAGAGGTACTTCCCATGAGTCCAGACTACATGGGTTGGATACCTCGATAGGAGAACTTAATCAATCCTATCCTCATAGGAGAACTAATCATACTGCTACATAATTGCCATGGAGAACACATCATCCAGGCCTCACAGGAGAGCTAATCATTTTGCTACATAATCGTCATGGAGAACAAATCATCCATACCTCATAGGAGAATTAATCATCCTGCTACATAATCGTCATGGAGAACACATCATCTAGACCTCACATGAGAACTAATCATCCTACTACATAATGGTATCCAAACAGATCACTGAAGAGCTTTCATAACTAGATTGCCTCTCAGGTAGCCATGCTAGCAGCAATATACTCTACCTCGGTGGTGCTCAAAGCTACCGACTTTTGCTTGCTTCTCAACTGGGATATCGAAGCAAATCCCAAGGAGAACCAGCACTAAGAAGTGCTCTAGTGATCCTCCACACTACCTACCCACTCAACATTTGAAATATTTCGCAGTATATCTCAATCCATGAGAGATTGTGCCCTGAAGGTATCTCAGAAGATTCTAGGCAACAATCCAGTGAATCTCAACCAAATATGAGCTCACCATACTAACTGCAAAACATATGTCTAGTTGGAGGTTCACCAAGAACATCAACGCGAATGAGTTTATGAAACTCAGATGCATTCCCAAATCTGGTCCGACATCATTACCATGTAAATTCTGAGAGTTAAGATCCTCGAGTTAGTCACAGGCTTGCAATTTTATCTTTCCACATTTGGAATCCAACTCCCTCTGTCTCCTACAAATGAGAGGGTATGCACTTGTCAAATATAGGTGCCGGTATGAGGAGTCTATAGTCCACAATCTTCGAGTAATGGTTTGGATCGATTTCACTCCTAATGAATCTCAACTTTATCAGATAGTTATCAATCCTCTCATATCGCTTGAGGTGTTTTGCTTCAAGCCATAGAGGGGTTTCTTCCACCTGTATACATGAGATTCCTGATCATGAATCTCAAACTCCTCGGGTTGTTCCAAACCTGTGGACCTACTGCATGAGGGGAATGGTCCTCCTCATAAGATTTTCCTTCGGTACATCTCATACATGTACCTTCATGCTCTTTTTGAATTCAGGCATCCTGGTCACCATCTGACTCACAAACCTTCGGCGTTGAGTCAATGGACATGGTCCCCAGTGGTCTTGATACAACCCTGAACTCTAAAACATCTTTGAAAAATCTATTTTCAAGCACGTACCTTTCCATCGATGAGTGCCACCCTGAAACCTTTGACTCCATTTCCGAGATGGACACCAGGTTCTTCTTGCGATTAGGTACATAAAAGAGATTCTGGGGTTCCTTTCTTTCTTTGAAGAGTCGACCATTTTCTTGATGACCTGCATTACTAGTCATTCCTTTGATCATTGAAGATGTCCCTGGAATGATTTTTATCTTCATCAAGAGATGTGTCCCTGTCCTTTAGACACTCCTTCGCATGTTGTCTGAACTTATTGCAACCAAGGCATCTACCTTTCCTTCCACCCTTGGATCCGAACTTCCCAATGAAGTGATCTTTAAGTAGGCCATCAAAAACTTTCACTGCCCCATTTTGATAATATGATTTGCTTCGACTTCACCCTTTGTGAACTTTAGAAGAGAGATGTGGAACCCATTGATCCTTTTGTCATGTCCCTATTGTCTTTGCTGATTGCTCTTCCACTCTTGCTTGGGAATTGTCTTCACCTCAGCTCTAAAACCATGATAATTTTGGGTATGTTCTATGCTAGAGAAATTTATTTAAATTTTCACAGTTAGCAATCACATCAGCATTAAGATAAAATACAGATAGAACATAAATATAAATCACAGAATACAAGCCAAGACAAGAGGACAGAAGATGTGGTACTAGCTAGGACAAACCCCATAATGTGGGGAACCCTTGATCAATTCTTATTTTATGTTCTTCAAAGTTTAGCAGAGAAAGTAAGAGAGAGAAAGATAATACATTTACAACAGAAGTCAACACTTTGACTTATCTAGATCTAGCATAGATCATTTCGTACAATAATGAAATCAGTTGAAGACATTCTGCTTCAACTAATTCTCCAAGGTGACTCCTTCACCTATCATCGTTCTGCATCTGGTTCTCTTATTGTACCACTGCATACTACACCATGCTGCACTAATCATGATTATCATCATGCTGCCCATGTCCATGATCTGATCCATCATCATCCTGCCCTTACTAGTGTGCATCATCATCATGTTGCTATCCTAACAGATGGCATTCTATCATTGCTGTTCATTGTGATAGGGTTGTTGACCACCTAGGAGAGTCCCTCCTAATCCACATTGCCACCCACACTCAATGCATACTGAAATACTCCCATGGAACAACCTGAGCTTCTTGCTATGGTTTGCAGCCTAGCAAAGCAGCTAGCTGTAGCTTATCGAATCTTCCAATAGGTCTAGACAATCCATATATTCATGGCTATTCATGACCTTGAAACTATGTTGTCACCTACAACGATTCTGGCTGCATTTAGGGCTCCTTAACAACGTCTTGAACCCTCTCCCTGATGACTGTAATGATAGAGCCTTATTCTAGCTATGAGACAGAACCTTACAAGCTGTGGAGAGTTCAATTCTGGACAGTGTTTAAGGTTCCTTTATAGCGGCTAGGTGTCCCAGCTCTTATGTGGATACGTGTTGCACCTAACAACGTATACCTTGACCCAATACCTCTAAGGCTTCATACCTTGGCTGCGGCTAACTATGATTTTGTGTTGCTGCGTGAGCATTGGTTTCATAACGCGGATACACGATGCTTCTATGCCTGCGGCTCTGCGCGCTTGTTATCACTGGGGCTGCATATTGACTGTGACTTTACTTCACCTTTAATGCAACTACCTTTTGTGGCTTTATCACCATGACTGTGCATTGATTGCGGCTTCATGTATTGACACGAAATGAACAACGTAACCATGAACAACATATGAGTGTGACTCCATGAACAACGTTTGACAATGGTATACCCAACGTGTATATATATATGAACTGTGTGTAAGAGTATCCTTCATATATACCCTTTATTGATGGTGATTTAATTATTCCCTGCGTATAAATGTCATGATTAGCATAACTCTGTGTTTCCATGACAGCGCATAGGGTCCAGCGTACAAGGTTTATGTTTGCATCCTCATGAGCCTATGGTTTATTGCGGCTAAGGCTCCATGAACAATATTTGACTGTGGTATACTTGCTCCTTAATTCGCAGATGAATACATCTCCATAGCCTGCGGATTCATGACTACGTTCTCCATCAGGGTATCATTATACTAGGCCAGCATAATCCATAGTGTATCTCCTTCTCCCAAAACCCAAGACCTGGAGAGGAGATCACTTGAAGAGAGTTACAAAAAGACTTCAAATCCTTTTCTATTTATACTGAAATGTAGATGATGAATAGACACGTCGCTTGGGCTTCTGAGCCTACATAAGATGCTGGTTGGCTTGACAATAAATCCATAATCAAAATAAATTCATATCTCCATAAATACTTATTGGAATCGGATGATCTTTAGATCAATCCTACACCTCTCGATAAGAGGGATCCAATAAAAATATCACTTTCCATAAATAAGCTGACCCACATGAAGTTTAGCCCTAGTTTCCAATTTTAATAGTGTTCTTGTGGAGTGAAGTCTACACGTCCATATATATTGTTTCCCATAGAAATGAGTCGACATGAGTTAATTATTGAAGCCGACTTGTAGAATATTAATTTGGAGGCTGACTGCAAGGAGACTTGATGGAGGTAGTTTTTGATATAACAAAATAGATTTTGATTTTGACTTACAAATCCTAAATGACTACAATGGAGGCTTGACCTATGACAATTGACACAAGCATGAATTCTTTAACAAGTCAATTTTATTAATAAAAAATGTGTTTTATTTCTTTAAATATATTTCATTATGACTTAAGTACAATTATGAAGACCGAACCTAGTTACATTATTCAACACATATGAGCTTCCACCTTATGGTTGGCTTTGTAAGTAGATATTAAGCATTCTCAAAGCTAGGAGAAGCTCAAGGTAGTAACATAACTTCCACATCATGATTTCTTATATTTCCTTATTTTTTCTTCATATTCATATCAAATGAGATGATAATCAATTGTTGAGGCTTTAGTTGCAAGTGAATTTTGATTCAATGATGGATTATGAGTACAAAGTGGAAATACATGATGTATTCAACAAACCCAACATCAAGATTAGCTCAAAAATGGTTTTCAACTTTGAAATATTGAGTAATACAGTGCATGATACCTTTTATTCTTCATGAGTATTTTATCCACTTTATGTTGGTCTATCATATGGTTATACATGTGATATTGTTATTGGATTAACTTGATTGGATGGACCTATTGTTAAAATTATGCAACTATGGTCAAATGCCACTTAGGACAGCTCATATGATGAAGATAATAATTGCAATATATTCCTCTTTTTGAGAGGACTAAAATCGACCTAAATATCACCTCATTTGGACAAGCAGAAGTTGGTTTTTGATTTATGTTCCCACTCATGTATATTAGATCAGGTTGGCCCTATGCATATGTACAATTGGACAAGTCGGCCTCACCATCAAGTGGACCCTCCTGGAAGCCTATAAATAGAAGAGACCTCAAGCTCATTTGGACACACTGATAAATTCATATTCTCTTCTCTTCTATTAACTTGGTTCACACATGTCTGACGGAGAAAGCTCACACAAGGGTCTGAAACTACAGGGTTGAAGCTTGCACGGATCTAGGGTTTTTGTTTCTCAATTGCACGCATGTAACTGAGTATTTTTTTCCCTAGATGCATGCATAGAATGGTCAAGGGTGCATATGGGAAGTCTCAGACACTCGTACATAAGCCTGAAGGGAGAATATGAGGTTTCTGAAGCAGATCGGTAAGTGTTGGTCCCCAGATGCTCGCACAGTGAGGTCAAGGGTGTGAATGAGCAGTCTCAGTCACTCACACAGTAGCAGGAAGGGAGTGACTGGGGGTTGGAGAAGTTTTGTGTGTGTTTGTTCCCAGTCTTCCACGCATAAAGTTTCCTTCAGTGGGCTTCAGTAGTCTGATGGATAAAGGGTTTCTCTCTGATATTTTGTAGTTCTACTGTCTGCTTCTGTTCTGTAAATATCTGCTGCAAGTTTATATATTGGGCTCATTATACCCTCTGTTGAAACATCTTATGATGATCTAAGAAGAAGAATTATTTGCAAGGTATTTCCCCATAGTGGGTTTTTTCTTGGTCTTGGACTAATCCTGGTGTCTCTATGTGTGCATGATTTTCTTCTATTGTTCCTTTATGTTCCGCTGCATTGATGGTAATGATGTTTTTATTTATGCATAGTTTCATATTATGATGAATAATGATGTAAATCTAAATAATTTAATGATGATATGGGGTTAGCTTAATGTGTTAATGAAGAAATGAAATTATCTAAGCGAAGAACAATATAGACCTAAGAAAAATTAACACGGTTTCAGAGTTGGGTTGAAGAAAAGCCATGGAGATCACTCCGGTGATGACCTCTTTGATGGAAGCAAGAAGAGGATGGTGGAGACCTAAAATAATTCTAAGGTTTGAATAAAACCCTCGGAAACTTGGTTATTAGGGTTAGTGTTTTAGAAAAACCCTGGTTTATGGAAACGATATGAGATATGAAACCTATCATGGTCAATGTGAGGATGCTTAAGAACTTGTGAAAGAGTTGACGCAGCCCTAGATGGAATAATCCCTAGTAGGCTTGGTTGGTTGAATAAAGGTAACATTGTTATGTAGTCTATGGATGGTGATGGCTCAACATAATTCATGATGGATTTCATATAAAAGGATATCTCATTGCCTCTTTATAATGCTTGTGATGAGCATTATGAAAGTATGGTAAAAAGAATTGAAACTCTTGTTGTGTTGATAAAGTTCTATTGAATGACCTTACTTGATCCCATTGATAATGAAAATCATGGTAACCTTGATGCCCAGGTATAACTATGAGGTTGATATTCTAGATCATGTCTTAATATGATGAGTAAATATGAAATTGAATTCCCTAACTTGATGGATTGACTTTATAGAAAGTGTTATTGTGTTCATAATATTTGAGATATGTTGTTACATATTTATGTTGCCTTGAGTCTAATCACTTGATGAAAGATTGATGTCATGGATATATGTTTGATTGGATGATCTAACAAATCTGTTATTACATGACATTAGTATAGACAGGTTGATGACATGAAAAAAGAGGAATGAAGTGGATTCCCATTCAGAGGGAGAATCTATCCTAAAGCTCATTACTCATATTACCATTTGCATTATATATTTTGTACTATTGAAGTATGATTGATATGCATTTGACACTGTTGAACTACAACAGGGTTTTGATATGAGATAAGAATAGTTTTCTTTGAATCAAAGCCTCATTCGCACAAAAAAAAGGATACCAGTGTGACTATAGCCTCCCAGTCGCACAGATACAAGCTCAAGGGTGAATCCAAGGCCCTAAGATAAGTTTTGGGTTGATTCGACCATAGTCTTTTGCATAACATCTTGAAGAGTGCGACTGTGGGTCCTAGTCACACTGAGGAAGACCTATGAGTATGAATATGCCTGTAGAACACAAAAAAATGAAGTCTTGTGCATGAAATCAGATGTTCATCTAGAGGATGTCAATACTATAGATGTGTTGTAGATAATAGAAATATTTGAAAGCAGGAAAAGCTTGAAATTTTTCTATAATATGAACATGAAGTTTGGACTTATGTTTGCAAGTGATTGGGACATTCACATAGAAATTTCATTATATTTGAAGTTTGTGCTACAAGAGTTTGGCATGATTTGGCCGATTGATATAGATGAGCAGTGTTTGGAGTTCTATCATGATGCTTGACAATGACTTAGAAATTGGTCCTAATGATTAATATATGTTTTGGACTACAAATCTAGTTTTGATCTAATGATTAGTGATTTGATTTGAAGACTATTGATTCTCCTTGATGACAATGATATATGAGAGTAATGACTTTCAATGACTTATATGAGTATTGGATAATGGTGTGGTATTAGCCTCCTTATTCCTTTCGCGATTAACAGTTGTGATTCAGTATGAAGATGGGACTTGCATATGCCTTTGTATCTAGTGACATAAATGACTTGTATTATGATTATGAGAATGACTTGATGAAGATTGGATTGGTATTGCATGATATATGAAAATGTGTTGGCGTGATAATATCAGAAGTCAAAACTTGATATGACCTCTACCTGTCACATGGTTGAAATAATTAATACTGTGATATTGATGACTTTGATAATAGTTTTGATCCGGCTTCTAAACTTCAATGAGTTGATGATACAATATTGATTTATGAAAATATAAGCAAGTTGGTTTGGTAAAGTGTTATGTTTACAGAGAGCATTGCTTGAAGAAAGCTCCCAAATATAGATATGTCTGCATTGACAATTATCTGGTGAAGCCATGATGATGTGTTAATCCAAGCCTCTACTTCAAAAGTGTTCCAAGGTATGATTTTGATTTTGGTTTTGGTTCTATATACTAATGATCTACTCTTGACATGGAATGAGCCTATGATGATCAAAGTAAGAGGGATATGGCTTATGAAGCTTGAAATAATGGACCAAGGAATGATGAATCGATTTCTGGAATTGGGAAAAGAAAATCCATATTGCAAAGTTATTGAAGAAGTATTGGAAAGTGGAAATGCAAATCCTTGGACACTTTGATTTGAAGTTCAAGATGTTGTTGAACTTGAAATGGCATCTGACAGTTGATTGAAGCATTGATGTTTAATTTTTGAACATCCATTCATATATATGATGTGTATAGACCCTGAATGATTTCATGATTGAGCTGCTTCATTCACATTGAGTTGCTACGGAGAATCCTTTTAGATATTTGCATAAGATGATCAATTCTTGATCTAAGATATTATTTATATGATATTTGACTGCATGGATGCATTGGTTATATTTGAGATTATTGTTGATGAGAACATTTGGATGTTGCCTAATATGAGATTTTCCATGATATTATTGATGAAAGGTCCATAGCTTTACACTCAACTGAGATTGAGTATGATGTTGCCAACTTGGCTAGCTAGAAGGCAGGATGTAGAATCCCCTTAGAGATCCTTCTAACTAGGATCTGAATATGACATGGATATATTGAGATAATAAAGAATCCCATATATATATAGTTGGGACTGAGATACTTCCATATATTGAGCCAGTGCGGTTGTTCGAGACAATCTTACGCTTGTGATTGACACCTCCTTGAGAGGGAGGATGATTATGGTATCCTTTTGTGATTTATATGATTATTTATGATCTAACATGATATTTGATTTGATGTCCTATATGAACAAGAAATATTTGTTATTGTTACAAGAAGATACCAGATTTGAGTATGATGAGAGCAGCGTCGATCGAGGACACTGAGCCAACTCTTCCTCCTTGTCTGGGCTCTGAGGGTGAGGAATTGAGATAGATGTCTCTTGGGGTTGAGGGAACTTTGGACAATATGGTATGACCCTTATCTATTACCTATAGGATTGGAGATGTTTCTCCCCTATCTTTATAGGGTCGGAGAACGCTTCTCCCCTATCTGGTCTTTACAAAGTATACCCCAGTTGGAATCATACCCACAAGCAAGGCTTGTTGGGAATACCACTTCCTGTTTGGCCAATGAGTTGAGATTGTACTTGGGGTGTACAACCCAAGCCGATTATGATGTAGGTGTTCTACCACATGACTATTCAAGGTCATCAATGGGAAGATCAATACGAAATAGGATGGGTTGAGATAACTCTATGCAGTTCTAGGTTGATATTGAGTTCCCCAATGTGATCCCAGGGTCGAGATGTGCTCCCCTGTGTGTTTGGATATCCTATTGCTCGACATGGGGTGAGAGTGTCACATAGGACCTTCCCCACTATCATGGACATGAGGTAAGAGTTTCCATTAGGACCTTCCTCATTTTCATTGGTTTGCAAGTGGAGACGTGATCCCTGATGATATGCTCTTTGATGATTATTTATGATGAGATTCGGGGTAGCAGCCCACTGATAGAGATTTTGGACCATAGTTTAATGAAAAATTCTTCTTCTTTTAGATTCAATAATGTTCAGCATATGAGAAGGAACAATCAAGAGATAAGTAAGAATAAGTGAGGGATAGATCGAGATGTACATTGATGATTTGTGATGATGAGATACTTGAGATGGTCATGGCATGACGGCTACATGACAGAGATGATCAATAATGATACATGATGACACTTGAATGTCATATTGATCAATGAATAGATATCGGCAGGTGGAATTCTTCCTAGTTGAGAGGGTGTTAAAATTATGCAACTGTGATAAAATTCCACTTTTGACAACTCATATGATGAGGATAATAATTTCAATAGATTCCTCTTTTTAGAGGACCAAAATCAACCTAAATATCACCTCATTTGGACAAGCAAAAGTTGGTTTTTGAATTTATGTTCCCACTCATGTATATTGGATCAAGTCGGCCCAATGCATTAGGGGAACTTTGAGGTCTAAACTGGGCCTCCTAAGGAAATTATAAAATAATAGTGGAAATAATAAAATAAGATTAGATGACATCATCAAATTTTAGAGGAAAAAAAAAAAATAAAAAAATTTCAACTCGTATTTTCAACTTATCTCTCTATGGGTTTACTTAAACTTTGAGCGGAAACACTCATTGGATGAATAATTTGATTCCTCATCCAAGGTTACTCATGTTGCAAACTTTTGGTGGACCCCGCTACACGAAAATTGAGAATTACATGAAAAATGTGATTGCAATAACGTTTTTTCATGTATTTCTCATTTTTTGTGTAGTAAGGTCAATCGAAAGTATGCAATATGGTTACTCTTTGGATGAGGAATTAAATTTTGCATCCAATGAGTACTCCCACTCAAAATTTGAGTAAAAACTTAGGGAGATAAGTTGAAAATACAAGTTGAAAAAGTAGCTTTATTATTTTATTATTTTTTAATCTTTTTACTTTTTTACTCCAAAAATGGTGAATCATCCCCATGGTTGACATCATCGTATTGAATCCTATTGGTTCTTATAAATTTCATTTTGGTTGTACATTTTTCTTAGGAGGCCCATTTTAGACCTCAATAGTCCCTAATGCATATGTACAATTGGATAGGTTGACCTCAACATCAAGTGGACCCTCATGGAAGCTTATAAATAGAAGATACCTAAAGCTCATTTTGACACATTGATCAAGCCATCCTCTCTTCTCTTCTATTATCTTGGTTCACACAGGTATGACAGAGAAAGTTTGCACAAGGGTCTGAAACTACAGGGTTGAAGCTCACACGGATCTAGGGTTTATGTTTCTCGATCATACACATGTAACTGAGTATTTTTGTCCCCAGACACATGCATAGAGTGGTCAAGGGTGCATCTGGGAAGTCTTAGATACTCGCACATAAGCCTAAAGGGAGTGTCTGGGGTTTTTGAAGAAGATATATCAGTGTTGGTCCCCAGATGCTTGCGTGATGAGGTCAAGGGTGCGATTGGGTAGTCTCAGTCGCTCGGATAGTAGCAGAAAGGGAGCGACTGAGAGTTTGGAGTACTTATGTGTGTGTTTTTCCCTAGTAAAACACATATAGTCTTCCAAGGAGCGTTCGAGTCAGACATAGTTTCTCACACTCACTAATTAAGGCAATGACCAGGAAGTTTCAATGGCTCACAGTGTGCCCTGCTGGGAGTGTCCAGGGTTTTTATCTAGGGTTTGATAGTTGTCTTAAGTGAGCTTCAATATTCTAATGGATAAAGGGTTTCTCTCTGATGTTTTGTATTTCTTCAGTTTTCTTTTGTTCTGTAAATATGTGTTGCACATTTATGTATTAGGCTCATTGTAGTCTTTGCTGAAACATTTTATGATGATCTAAGAAGAAGAAGAAATTGTAAGGGTTTTGCCCACAGTGGGTTTTGCCCTAGTCTTGGACCAATCCTAGTGTGACCTCTATGTGTGTATGATTTTCTTCGATTGTTCCTTTATGTTCAGTTGTGGTTATGATAATGGTGTTGTTCTTTCTACATAGTTGCATATGTTGATTAATAATGATGTAAATCTGAATAATGTAATGATGATATGGGGTGAAATTAATGTGTTAATGAAGAAATGCAATTATCTAAGCAAAGAAAAATATAGCCCTAAGAAAAATTAACACCTATACTTAGCTAACCCATTTTTATCCATATGGAAATAATGTTTCTCTAGGGGAAACCTCGTGTAATTATAGGGTAAATTTGGAGCCCAAACTTCATTTTCATCAGTTTGGCCTCCTTCCTACCTAGTTTGTAACTTATAGAACTGAAAGAACTACAAGTTAAGCTAAAAATATTAAACTTCAAACATTTTCCTTTGCAAATTATTATATGTGATTATTTCCTTGGCACTATTGAGCCTTTCCTTTTGAAATAATATTGTATTAATACTTGTGGGAATATTTGAATTTGTAATCCAAGCCAATATGGTCACATATCCTAGTAAGGCCTACCCATGTTGTGAATAACATATATTTTGGATATTCAAACCCTTTTGGATAAAATAAAATATAGTGTGGTATGTTGACCAATCAATAAATTACATTATCTTTTTGTGTCAAATTGGCAAATTCATTTATCTATACATAAATTCTCAAGTTGAAGAAATTTTCTAAACCTATACTATTTTTTATGAACAAAGCATGCTTTTGAGGTCATTTTTTAACAAAATGTAGTTGGGAGGTATGGATACCATTAAGGTGATGATAATTTGGTTTATGAGGCTTTGGTTCATCTCTTTAACAATGAGGTGAGTAGGACTATATCCTTTTTTTATTGTCAAATTAGTTTTCATTGTGGATTTAGTACAAAGACCAATTTAAGTAATATAAAGATAGATTTTCTAGTTTGACCTATGGCGATTATTTCTCTTTATTAGAATCGAAATAACAAACCTCTTCTTTCTAGATAATGTGCCCAATCCTTGTACTCCAATGCCCATAACATGGTGGATTAGAGTCATTTTTCTAAAAATGTTATAAATTGGACTATTCTACAATTTACTTTTTACATTTAGAATGTAAATTTACCAACAACATACATTATGTATGTCATGCATTCTCTTGTTCTTATATGTAAAAATTATTGTATATAATATTATGCCAATGATAATGGGAAGTTCGTTAATTAGATACACAACATTATTGAAGAGATTTTCAAGATAAATGCTATAATTGTTTTGTTGTATGTTTTATGAGCACCTCAACAATTTAATTTGTCGTATCGATCCTTTAAAACATCACCTAAACCACATGAAACTATATTGTAGATCAAATTTTAATCTAATTCTTCTCTATCCCTTACATAACTCGTCCATGCACATAAACACTTGATATAACATCATGTTACTTAGGATTATGAAGAAACTAGGCATTGACATAACCAATTCATATTTTACATTGCTAGTGATAGACTCACAATCTATATGGACTATTGGAACCATCAAGGATATCCTTGGTACCTTTCATTGATCAGCCCAAATGACGATGTTGTTGCATGCAGTCCTAAAACACAAGTCAAAGGCTTTAAGTATGTTGCTTGGAAAGGAGTGTTCATAATATGTTAAAAATGGATATTATAGCATTGATAATACCCACTTCCTCTTCCCATAGCAATATTCCTTGGTGAACATTAGGTGTGATCCCTTCTATGAGAAGCATGTAGAGAAACTCACCCACGTAATTAGACACATGCCTTTCTAGGACATTATTGACACATATATTTTCCTATCCAAATTTGATATCATTCTTATTAAACTACATAAAGAAGAAGATTTTTGGTGTTTGGACTTTATTATTTTACAAGGCTAAGTCTAATCATAGTTCTACTAGTTATATTTTTCTAACCCATCACATAGTTACTTCTAACCCTTGGGGTATGAAATTTGTGTTATCCATTGCAAATCTATTATCAAATTTTAGTCTTCAAATATTTCCTATTTAGGAGTTTGTAGTGTTTATGTGCATGGAAATTTTGAATTTGTTATCCATTAGGTTAGAGGATTTTGACATGTTTAGTATATCAACATAAAATTTTACATGGAGAATGCCATTGAATTCCTCTTTAACTTTATGACCTTGAAAAATATCTTATGGCTTGAAACAAAATTATATTGCACAAACCTTAGCCCTTGTAAGTGTCTATTCTTACACTACTAAATATACCCTTGTTAATGCTATCCTCAAAGATTATATTTTATACATATATAATGAAATGAAAGAATTGAAAGACCCCTTTCACAACAAGGACCAATGCATAAACTAAATCCATTTTGTATTATTAAAATAATATTTTTTGGAATTGAATCTTTTCTTTAGGGAAATTGGTATTTTGGCATTGTGATTGTAGGTAGCGTGCAATCATCTTAATAAGAAGGTTTTTTTATCCATAAACTTCCATGGATATTCCACTAGGTAGTTCATCACAATAGATCTCATAAAACTATATTTAAAAAATAGGAAATCTACACTATTATGGTTTTATTTCTATTTAGATTTTTTGGTATCTAGGTTATTGTTAATTGAATATGCATGTACATTAAAATTATGTAAAAAATAGAGAATAGTGAAATAAAAACTCACAAACCACAATTTGACACAAGATATGACTTGGGAAACCCTTTCGAGAGAAAACCCAACTCGAAGGTGAGGTCATTCTGCTCTCTTTCTCTTAATAGAAAATGGTTGAGTACAAAGAAGTATGACATGTGGCCCATGGGCTACTACAATGCACAAATCCTCTCTGTGTGCTCTATCTCCTATCTCTCTTGGTTATTTTTTCTCATCTATGGAACAAATGCAGTTGAAAGAATGGAACCCATTTTCCTCCTCGTGGCTCAAGTATAATACAGTCTGATAGCCTACTAGTGGTTATGTTTGACTACCTCAATTATTAACTAGAGTTACAATATGGACTCCTATAGAGTCTTATCCATCATAATCATGTGGATAGCCCATTTTCCATGAATAATGGGGTTGACATGGAATCCTCTTGAATTATGGTGGTGAAAACAGGAAGGTCAACTTCTATATGGCATAACGTTTGCATACAAACTTTGATTGAGGTGATTCTTGTGCCATTGGAAAGGTATTTGTGTGTATATTATGAAAAAAATAAGGTTTCGTGATAAAGAAACAAAATTGCATCCCCCCATAAAATGTTTTTTGATGCCTCAAAATTCCCCAGAAGGTTTCAGACCCAAATTTGTCAAATTGGGTCTCGCTGATAAAAATGGTCCTGCGAGATTATTCCTCCACTTTTTCTACTCTAAAAGCATTGAGTTGGATGAAAAACAATATAATGATCCAATATGTATCATAATTTCCCATTTTGAGGGGCTTTTGGTCCCCAAATGCTTCTACTAAATGAGGTGAGGAAAGTTTTCCTCCATCTTCTCTTGGGTGTACCATTTAGTTTTACCTTGAAGTTGTCCTTTCAACCCAATATGCCAACAGTCGTGATTCCCTTGTCTTGTAGTTCTAGATCTCTTCTACAAAAATGTATCCTTTGTTAACTCTTCCTAAGCATCTGGTGCCAAGTCCTCCACAGAAGGTAGGACATGTTCATCATTCTGGTCTAGCATGGAAGGATCATAAAGATTTAGATTCTCCACATTCAAAACTGAGTAAATGTGCATGTATAGGGGTAGACTAAGTCTATAGGCATTATCTCCCACCTTTTCTAGTATATCAAAGGGACATGTTGAAAGTGTTGGACCCTCCAACATTCAGGGGATCACCCCGGTATGAAGTCCCAACTAGACCTCACACTGTTTAGTGTGGGAGTCCCACCTAGTATGATGGCTCGATCGTCTTTGTCTTAAGGATTTTCCTCAACTCTTGCTTTTCAGTACAGGAGAGTGGTTCTCTTTGTCTTCGAGAAGTGAGGTTTGCATGCCTGGTGAGTGTAAGTGTACTAGTGTCAATGGTTCTTTCACTGTGAGGGGAAAATGTGAATGTGAGTTCCAGGTTGAAAGGGATCAGTCCCAACTCGGCTAGGAACACACAACACAAAGGACACACACAACTTCTGGTGGAGCAGTCCACTAAGATGCGACAATCACAACATACAAGGTAAGATAACGCGTACAACACTCACAGATTAGCCCGAGACAAGTGCAACAATTGTTACAACAAAGTTCATGTGAAAGAACTGTCTGATGTTCAACAGAGTAGTCGACACAAACAGGACAACATTAACAATATATACAACACATTTCCATTAATAGACTATGCATTACAACAAATGAATCAGTTCAGATGTAAAACACATGGCTAAAGCAACATGCATTACAAGTGTGAAAGATCAGTCTTACAGCACATAAAATACATGTGTGAAAACATGTTGATAGGCTTCTGAATTAAATTGAAGCTCCAAGGCACATCGTTACACCATACATCACTAACCCCGTCAGTGAGGCATTGGAGCCACTACTTACTCCTCAAAGAAAATATTACAGACTCTCTTGGCTATGTGGGAGGAGATGAGGTGAAAAGTCCCTTCATGTACAAATAAGGGGGGTATTTATAGCCAAGGGTGAAACTTATCCTTATGGCTGTTCGACTACCCTCCTGACCGTTTGAGTTTCATGACTCTCCGACTTACATGACTCTATGTTCAAAAAGTGGGTCTCTTGGACTTCCATGTTACATCACATGGATTGAAAATAAGCCCATAGTGGAGATGTGGGCAACATGAATCATGACTTGACTCGACATGACTTGACAAGACAATGCTGGTACATTCGTGCTACTGCTAGAGTGCATGTCGAGCTACAGTGCTGCTAAGTGATGGATGTCTTCATGGTGTATCATAGCTTCACCTCTGCATGGCGAAGTGCGTAGATTCTTTGATGGTCCTTGGTTCGCTTGATGAAGCTCTAGCATGTTGTTCCCTAGTTTCATGTTGGAAGTCTTGACAGGCTCACTTGTTCATGAAGGTGCAGATTTGTCACGTTCATCCGCTTTGCATGCTTCATTCGTTCGTATGTTGGTGAACGAGTCCATCTACATGTGCTCCCTTCATTCATCTCGTTCATTGTCTTGACATGTTTGTGGGTGTACATGTACCTGTAGTCATTCATGATGAGACGAAATCAAATCCAAAACATCCTAGTCTACCATGACACATGATCATTTGCATGTGGTTGACCGGGAGAGGCAGCAGGGCTGTGATGTGGGATGATGGCTCTGGGAAACTGTTGATGAAACCAGTGTAAGAGTCACTGAGAGATGGAGATAGGTGATCTGAGTTGACAGTGACTGACTGCAAGGTCTAGCTCGGTTGGGATGAAAAATTGCGCAAATTTTGGGGGAACAGTTCGGGCTGTTGGAAGGTAAGGCAGGCATTCTCTGCGCATTTTCCGGAATGAACAGAAAACAGGGGCTAGACAGCCAAATTTGCATAAATTTTGAGAGGAACAGGTCAGGCTGCATGAGGGTTCAGTAGGCAGGGATTGCACAATTTTTTTGGGGAACTGCCTGGGAGACTGGCAGCCAAACCTGTGCAATTCTAAGAGGGAACTGCCAGTTGGCTGTTTGGGTCACTAGCAACTATATTTGCGCAATTCCCAGAGGGAACTACTAGTTGGTTGTTGAGATCACTAGCAGCCAGACTTGCATAATTCCCAAAGGGAATTGTTAGTTGGCTATTGGGGTCACTGGCAGTTAGACGTGTGCAATTCCCAGAGGGAACTGCCAGTTGGCTGCTAGGGTCACTGGCAGCAATACTTGCGTAATTCCCAGAGGGAATTTCCAGTTCGCTGTTGGGGTCACTAGCATCCAAACTTGTGCAATTCCCACAGGGAACTTCCAGTTGGCTACTCAGTCACTAGCAACAGAGACTGCACAATTCCTGGAGGGAACAAGCAGTCTGTTGCTGGGAGCTACTGGCTAGGAAAACTGCATTAAGGCCAGGAGGTTGTTCTGCTGATCATCTCTGCCCAATTTTTGAGCTGAGCTCACTGATGGGAAATAGGAGGCCTACTCATGAGCACTGCACAATTTTTTAGATGAACAACCAGATGGCTATCCAGGTGGCCAACATGAGCACTAATTAAAATGCTTGTGAGTAGCACAGCTTGAAAGAACTAACTTGGTGCTTCTACACTATTCTAGTTGATAGTCGACCGAGTCAAATAGGGTGATAATCTAGTTGTCAGTGAAGAGTTTTGTCGTCAGAACTTCAGCAAAAATGACTAAGTGTGTCAAGAGTCGAAATATGCATAATGATCATATAGACACACACTTGCACGACTTGATGACGAAACAACCAAACCATCTGGATACACATGTTAAACATGACTGACCGACGGTACAAGCGACAAGCGCGACACTCGTGAATGATCGTTCATGATCGAGACAATGCTTGTGCAACAGTGAATGTGACTCTGTGTGTGAGTGCGACAGATGCTTTCATGGCAAACACATCAAACACATATGAAGCAAAGAGTTTGAGCATAACCATAAATGGTCGCAAGCATGAATTAAACATCAACATGCAGAGACTTGAGTGCAATAAATAAGTAAGGTGAATGTAAAGACTCACATGAGCTCATGGAGTGAACTTGAGTGTGTGGAGTCATCAAGTGAAACTATCCAAGGGAGGCTTTGAAATTGGTGCAGGCCAAAATTTTGGAGGGTGGTTGTAGCCACTATAACACTTGGCGACACACTAGTAGAACTCTAGCTTCTCTGTTTTGGTTCATTGCTAGTACAGGGCCTTGGCCTTTCAGGAAGTATTGAATCACTATGCAGGTTACTTCAGTTTCCCCACTTACCCCAGGGACATACATGGTTCACCCTTTGCTAACTCAGTCAAACACAATCAAAAGTTCGGCTTAGATCTCATTGTTTCAAATCTGGGAAGGGTAGTTCAGTTTGCAAGTTGCATATTTTCAAAGTATGAGTTTTCATCTCTGGTGTTTCTCCACTGCCAGCAGGCCTGGACAGTACCCCGATAGAGTCACGCAGGAACACACACATTGCTCCATTGCCAGTGAGCCTGGCTAGTACCCCATTGGAGTTGCATGCTTCACATCTCTGCGCAGGAAGCCTTTCTCTTCTTTCGCCTTTGTATTTATTAAGAGAACTGTGCATAAGCACTTATTTATTTTTGGGGTGGAAGAGGGATCCCTACTTATTGAGAGCAGAAAAGGTTGTTCCTTGAGAGAAGCATGTAAGACCTCTGACATAGGTTTGCTTGTTTAGATTTTTCCCCTTCTCCGTTTCTACTAATTGGATTAGCTTCAACACACAGAGCAGAAGGCTAAGTATAGGCATGGGGCTTCCTAGTGTGGACACAAGTTCACGGTTGGACCAAAGCTTCCCTTACAGACGGTTTGTATTTTCCATCAAGACTTCATTGGCCGAAGGTTGTAACCAAGCATAGAGAAAATGAACACAAGACTAGTCAAGTGCTGCAGTGTTACAAGTCTATTCGAATTTCAACCACATACTCTATTCAAAAGCCAGAACGTAGTAGTTGGCAGCACTTATTTTTGGAAACAAAAATAGTAATATATCAAACAAACAAAATTCACGTGAATGAAAATAGTAATTAGAATAAAACAAAGTAAAAGCAAATCTAATAAGCAAAACAAACCAAATGAAACAACAAGAAGCAAGCAGACTATGTACAAGTCACGGGCGCGACTCAATCTACTGAACTAATGTTTGAGGACTTGGCCATTTGAAAAGAAGATTATCAATCCTCCCATAGAGTGATTGCAAATGATAGGTGTGTGAGCCAAGTTTCTCGTGGACCAGTGTTGGTCCATCAGGCTCCTCTACTGGAACCTGGTGGCATTCCACAAAACCTTCAAGTGAAGATGACACTACTGTCTCAGGTACTGTGTGCAACATGGGCTTGGATGATGGCACGGGTTAATTGTTTTTACTCTGGGAAGGGTTCAAGTTTCTGAAGTCAATGCGTAAGCAGATCTTCCCAAATTTCTTATGTGGAGGATTTAAATAAAAAAACCAAGTGTGATGACGAACTTTGCAAGTAATCCAAACACTTAAAATGTTAATCAATCTATTCGGTGAAAGGAATACAAACAACATGCATGTGTTTCCTGTTCTTTGTTGTAATGGTTTATCTTCTCCTTTACTTGGAATCTCATGTTGGATTGTTCGCATGTAGTGGGTACTCAAGTCATCATCTACTCTTGCAGGTCCATCCTGGTACTTTCCGATCAAGCAGTCGACGATTGGTCGTTGCTGCAATGTGTAACTTGTACTACAATTAGCCACCTTCGGATCATGGTGGATCCCCAAGTTACTCTATTTTTTCATAGTGTTGGTCTTTTGTGTGTTCAACGTCAGTGCTTCAACATCATTATTTGTGAATCTGAACTTCAAACAACTCGAAATCATGCATAGTTCATTGTTTTGGATGACTAAGATGCACTCGGTCCTTGAATCATTGTGTGTTCCTGATTTATCAAGACTTATGGTGCACAACTTGTATGTACATGGACCGTTTGGCATGCCGATACTACTGCTACTAATGTTGTTGCTACTACTTCTACTAATAGAATTTTTTTTTTACAAGCTTCATTATCATCAGTTGGGTGAGGAAGGAGTCCCAATTGCTTGTCTGATGAGGTTGGGGTTGACCTTGTGAGATAAAACTCCAATGTCTTTTCCAAGAAGGAGTTTCCAAACATGAGTTCTGCGAAGGCCAATGGTTCATTCTCGCCATCAAGGGGAGTGAAATTATGTTTCATATACCTCTCAGATAACACTTGGATTTGGTTGCATTTTCCCTTGTACGGAAGCCATAGGTGAGACCAGTCTATAGCAAAGTATCCATTTAGCTTGTTGGACTAGTCTCTATTGAGCAGTAGACCATATGCTTCCGGTATGTCCACAACAATTATGTTGATGCACTGGTAGACTCGACTGTCATAGGGTAGTCAGATAATCATGTATCGTAGTTCACCAATGGTTGGTACTGATGTTCTTTCAAGTTGGATGATTCTCGCAAATGTTTCACTCCATCGTGCATTGCTCTTCTTAGCAATGGAGAGTGGCATGACATCGACTGTCACACCAGAATCAACCAAATAGTTGTGGACATTGTAGTTGAAAACTTCGAATGAAAGAAGGAATGGGGAGAAACCTGAGTTCGCTTCTTCCATCCGGAGTGTATTGAGCACAGTGGATAGTGATTTGGGAGGTGTGCATGCTCCCTTGCTGGTAGAGGTAGTGTTGTTTGTTTCCATTTTTCCCAATGCATGCAGCAGGATATCTCGTTGACTCTAGACTTTGGCTAACTTGAACAAACTGATGTTCACTCGAGTTTTCTTCATGTCATCAACTATGTTGTAATCCAGAGGTGGTAGACTCACCAAGGTATCTGTGGTGGAACGGATGCTCATGTTGTCAGGCAGATTGTTCTGCAACTTGTTGCTCATGAATGTGTTCTTATCCGCCAATGTCTTCCCAAACTGGTTTCATGTTTGTTGCTTTGAGGCAGCTGGTGGATCAACCTTCTTTATCTGCCATCTCACTTTCTCTTGCATCTCCTCAAGTGTGGGGGGAGCCACTTTACTCCTAAGATTGTAGTGATCATTTTTCTTTTGGGGCTGCTTCTCAGTGTTCATCTTCGAGACTACTTGTGAGCATTGAATGCATTTACCACATGCCCAAAACTTGGTGCTTCATCCGATGCTACCTCTTCGTTATCATCAATGTCTTCCAGTTTCTCTTGTATGTCACCATCCACATTGAGTGTATGGGTATAGACAGAGGTAACAACTCACTTCCAATCTGAACAAGAGTTCTTAGGATGAAATTCTTCATGGAAGGAACAATACTTAGGATCAACACATTGATTGAGTTGGAACATAGGCTTCTATGTAGAATTGGAACCAAACCAGCTATTTCTTGATGAGCTGATTGATGAACTACTTGCCTGTCTCTGTCTGGGGAGATGACTGTTCGTGAATGTGTCTGTCTTTCGTTGCTTGCGTCCGAACATTTCGGTGGTCAAGTTCTTGACAAGGCGAGTGAGGGTCTCATTGTCAGTTGCTTCCTTGTCTCTGCCTTTACTCACCATTTCTTGGGGCTTTCTGCTGGCATCCTTAGAGTCTTTTGTTGATTCGTCATCCTTGATGACTCCAATGGCGTGTAAGTCTTTCTCAACGGCAATAGCATCTTCACATCTTTCTAATAGTGTTGGCTTCGCAGCTCGCTTAACAAACTGTGCAATGGTGGTTGGCAGTGCAAATGTGTAATAGTCGACAGTGATGGAGTCATGAGGTTTGGTTTATGCTGTGAACTTGCTCAAGATATGTGTAAAACTCTGATTGAAATCTTTCACTTTCTTTTTTTCCCTCCATCTTGAGGCTTCCCAATTCTTTGAGTAGCATGGCTAGAGCCTTGTCATCAACAAACTTTTCAAGAAACATACATTTGAAAGAACCCCAGTTTTGTATAGAGTTGGGTGGAAGGTGTTGATACCAAGCAACTACCGAGCCATCCAAGGCATGGAAACAATGTTTGTTAGGTTGTGTTATATTCTTTCCACGACTAGCCCACGTAGTTAACCAGGGGGTTAGAGGGGGGGCAGAGCCCCCCCTTCGTTGCGCCAATTGCGTAGTGGGGGGGTCACATGGGGTTTGAGGGGTGTAAGTAACCCCCATCTATGGGGTCTGGGGCAGTGCCCTAGAAAACTTTGTTTTTGGACCATATATTAGGTTGGGTGGAACTACCTATGGTTTTATGCATGATTTTTGCACCTAGTTTTGGATGCGACTGTTTTCGGTCCATGGTTTTCGACGTGATGGTTTTCGGTCCATGGTATTGGATGCTTCGGCATGTATATATATATATGTATTGTAACATTGAAAGGAATATAATGAAAAATCAAGCTGGTAGTCCCGGTTTTGGGATCTAGGGGAAAATCTCTGTGTATATGTGTTTTATGCTCTCGCATTGTTTATTCTCTGTGTTTTAGAATTTGTATGCAGGTAACTTTTGTACGAGGTTAAAACCTACATTTCGTATCAAAGCTGTTTTGGCTTCAAGGGGATGCCTTTGTTGCTGAGGGGTTTTGCTCGGGCCTGTGGTAGACCCTATTCAGTGGGAGATCTGCGGGATCGATTCTGGTGGTGAAAGAAGATGGTGAGCAGTGGAAAGATACAGATCAAGAAATTTAATGGTTAGAGTTTTGATTTATGGAAACTCAAGATGGAGGATCTGTTGGTGGATAAAGATCAGGGGATCACAGTAGATCCAAGTACTAAACCAACGGGAGTGTCTGATGAAGAATTGAAGAAGTTGGATCAGAGGGAAAGAGTACAATATGATTGTGTGTCTCAGATTCAATATTGTTGAATGTATCAGGGGAAGCTATAGTGAAGGATTTGTGGGACAAGTTAGGGATTTTGTACCAATCTAAGTCTTTGATGAGTAAACTATTCCTACGGAAAAATTTGTATAACCTGAGGATGAAAAATGGAGACTCAATGATAGAGCATCTAAATGCATTTAATATTGTGGTAAGTTAGTTATTATTTGTTGATATTAAAATTTTAGATGAAGATAAGTGCATTAGTTTGTTGTATTCTCTACCAGATTCGTGGGATAGTCTAGTTATTTCAATAGGTAGAAATGTATCTGCCTTGCAGTTTGATGAAATAGTCTCGTCCTTGCTGATGGAGGAAATGAGACAGAAAAATATGGAGAGCTAGAATGGTGATGCCTTGTCTGTATGAGGACAATCCTAGAACAAAAACAAAAATAAGTCCTCGAATATGAGGTCTAAATCTAGAGGGAGATATAAATCTCCAGGAAAACCTATAAAGGTGGTGTGCTGGAAATGCGGAAAGGAAGGGCACTGCAAAAGGGACTGTAAATATAAATCTCCTAATAAAGTAAAGGGATCTGATGATGCTCCTTCTGTAGAGGTGAAAACCACCTCAGATGAAGGTGGGGATGTGTACTTGGCTTCTTCAAGTACACATGTAGATCATGAGGCATGGTTGATTGACTCAG
Organism: Pinus taeda; assembly: GCA_000404065.3. Classification (NCBI taxonomy): domain Eukaryota; kingdom Viridiplantae; phylum Streptophyta; class Pinopsida; order Pinales; family Pinaceae; genus Pinus; species Pinus taeda. The sequence goes on from APFE031602889.1 coordinate 34,624, forward strand.
GTGTATCCTTTCACTTCACTCCCCATATAGAGTGGTTCTGCGAGTATGAGAAATATAATGGTGGTGATGTCTTCTTGGGGGATGACAGGAAGGCTAGAATCATTGGTCAAGGAAAAGTAAAGTTGAAGTTGCAAGGTGAAAGGGTTAGAACACTTCCGGGTGTTCTGCATATTCCTGCATTAGCCAAAAATCTAATTTCTGTAAGCAAGTTGGATGATGCAGGTGTAAAAACAGTGTTCGAGAAGGATGCCTACAAGATGGTTCGAGGGGCACTAGTATTGATGTGGGGAGTTCGAATTAGAACTCTGTACAAGCTGCAAGGTAGCACTGTTGTTGATGGGCGCAAAAGTTCTATGGTTCCTAAAAGTGGTGCAGAAAATCTAGTGGTCTCTAGAGAGAAGACCATGTTGTGGCATCAAAAGCTTGGGCATATCATAGAGAAGGGCCTTCGAATACTTCATGGTAAAGGTATGGTATAAGGTATGAGTAACAACTCTGTGGATTTTGATTTCTATGAAAATTGTGTATATGGGAAGCAAAATCAGGAGAGTTTCCCCTCTAGTGGTAAGAGGGCGAAACAGATATTAGAACTTGTGCACAGTGATGTGTTTGGACCTGTGAAGGTTCCATCACTGGGTAAGTCTGTGTACTATATATCAATTATAGATGACTTCTCAAGGAATACATGGATATATTTCCTTAAGAAGAAATCTGAAGTCTTTGAAAGGTTTAAAGAATTTAAGGCTCTGGTGGAAAACCAGACAGAGAAGAAGATAAAGGTGTTGAGGACAAATAATAATGGAGTGTTTTGCAGTAAGGAATTTGAAGAATTCTGTAAGAAGTGTGGTATAGCACGAGAGAAGACTACTCCATAAACACTTGAGAAAGTGGAGTTGTAGAAAGAATGAACAAGACGTTGATGGAAAGGGAAAGAAGCATGCTCATTGGTGCCAGTTTAGGACAGGAATTCTGGCCAGAGGCGGTGGAGACAACATGTTACCTGGTCAACAGATCACCTTCATCAGCATTGGAGGATAAGACTCCACAAGAGGTATGGACTGGTAAGAAACCCTCTCTTTCACATCT